>CAUYPK010133673.1:0-16566 GCA_963574355.1 Loris lydekkerianus | reverse complement strand
CCTCAGCCTCCCCAATAGCTGGAACATCAGGAGCACATCATTGTGCTCAGTTTTCTTTTTGTATTTTTTGTAGAGACAGAATCTCACTCTTGTTCAGGTTGGTCTCAAACTCTTGTCCTCAAGCAGTTCTCTTGCCTTACTATCCCAAAGTACTAGAATTTTAGGGATGAGGCACCATGCCTGGCTATATTCTGGAAGTTTTTTTTTTTTTTTTTTTTTTATTGGGCTTTTGTTCTACCATTTGGGTTTATCTGGCTGCAGATTGTTTGTTTTTGCTCAGTTGTTTTTGGTTGCAGTTTTGTTTGATGATGTCACTGCACTGTGACCTATTAAACATTTTTAGATTTTTTATAACAAAAAAAAAAAAAAAAAAAAAAAAAGGAATAAGAAAAAGGTATTACTGTGCTGTGCTTCTGGGAAATATTTTAGAGTAATTCTCTTCAGACAAAAGGTCTCACGTATTTATTACTACAAGTTTATTAGTGAAGAGCATATAAACAAAGAGAAAGCTCACTTTCCAAATGAAACTGTCCAACTGATGACATTTTCACTTTGATATGGTGAGATGATAGTGACCTTCATGCAGCATAAATATGGGCAATCTCATGTGCAATTCCTTATAGACCCAGCTTGGTTCTCCTGCAGTGGCTTCTCTTCAAGTTATACCTGATTTTATTATTGGTTTTCATTCAAATCCACTGAGGAATGGGACCACTTGATTCTGAAAGTCTTGTGAGAGGACATGCGACAAACGAGATTAATCACATGCACCACCACCATGGCAGAGAGAGAGAGAGAGAAGGACATTTTAGAGTATTTTTGGAAGCACTGGCTGGAAATTGAAAGTTTGCAATATTTGGCTGTGAGGTCTAAGTGTAACATAATATGTAATTCCTCCTGTCTTTGGTAAAATCATGATGGAACATTACTACTGCCAACTATTTGTTTAAAGCAGTGATTTTCAACTGGTGTGCCTTGAGAGGATTTTGGTGTGCCACAAAAATGTTTAAAATTTATTACTTATTTTTGTTGTTGCTGCAATTGCCATGGATGTATTCATCACAAAATCTTTCCCCAGGCCAATACCTTCAAGTGTTTTCCCCACACTTTCTTCAAGGATTTTTATTATTTCATGCCTTAGATTTAAATATTTTAACCATCTTGAATCAATTTTTGTAAGTGGAGGAAGGTGTAGGTTCAATTTCAATCCTTTAAATGTGATTATCCAGTTCTCCCAACAGCATTTATTGAATAGGGATTGTTTTCCCACAGTATATGTTCTAGTCTGGTTTATCAGAGATCAGGTGGCTATAATATGTTAATTTCATCTCATGGTTTTCTAAATAAATGGGACTTAATTAAACTGAATAGCTTCTGTAAAGCTAAGGATACAACAACCAAAGCAAATAGACAACATACACAATGGGAAAAAATATTTACATATTATGAACTGGACAAAGATTTGATAAGTAGGATCTACAGAGAACTCAAATTAATCAACAAAAAAAGAGCCAACAATCCCATATATCACTAGGCAAGAGAGATGAATAGAACTTTCCCTAAGGAAGACAGATGAATGACTGATAAACATACGAAAAATGCTCATCATCCCTAATCATTAGAGAAATGCAAATCAAAACCACTCTGAGATATCAGCTAACCCCAGTAAGATTAGCCCACATCACAAAATCCCAAAGGTGCAGATGTTGGCATGGATGTGGAGAGTGGAGAACACTTCTACACTGTTGGTGGGACTGCAAACTCATACAGCCTCTTTGGAAAGAAATATGCAAAGTCCTGAAAGATCTCAAATTAGATCTCCCATTTGACCTTGCAATCCCACAACTAGGCACCCTCCCAGAAGAAAAAAAATGATTTAACTATAAGAACATGCACTAGATTGTTTATTGAAGCTCAATTTACAATCACCAGGATGTGGAAACAACCTAAATGCCCATCAACCCAGAAATGGATTAACAAATTGTGGTACATGCACACCTGAAATACTATTCAGCCATAAAACGATAGTGACTTCACATCTTTTGTAATATCCTGGGTGGACTTGAAACATATTCATCTTAGTAATGTATCACAAGAATGGAAAGGCAAATATCCAATGTACTCAATACCAATATGAAGCCAGTAGATGATCTAATGCATGCCCTAATAGGAGAAAAACTCATTTCAATTCAAGTTGGGGAAAGAGATAATGATGGAAGGGGTGGACATTGGGGTGCTCTCACTGAATGGGCATGGGGGGGTTGGCACACCTTTTGGTGTGTGGGACACAACCACAAAGCAAACTCTCCCTAACTAAATCAAATATTTTGACCTTGTCGCTTGTACCCCCACATTAACCTGAAATACATTTACTTTTAAAAAAAGATCATTAATTAAATTTTCTTCAATAGAAGTTCAAAGCACAGTAAGCATATTCTTTTTTTACTCATTTTTTATGAACATAATTTAAGTGGGCTGCAGAAGTTTAACTACAGGTTCAAGGTT
Organism: Loris lydekkerianus; assembly: GCA_963574355.1. Classification (NCBI taxonomy): domain Eukaryota; kingdom Metazoa; phylum Chordata; class Mammalia; order Primates; family Lorisidae; genus Loris; species Loris lydekkerianus. Next base: position 14,061 of record CAUYPK010133673.1, on the reverse strand, counting down.
TTGTCTCACAGCATTGTGAGATAAAAAATTTGAAAAACACTGGCTTAGAATCTTAGAGTAAAATCTTGTTCAGAAATGCCATTTACTCTAACATGATCTAGTTTAGCATAGAATACTACATCAATGATGTCTGTATTTTTACAACAATCCCCCCAAAAGGGTATACAATATATTGAAAATTAGAATTATAGTTGGCAAAGCCAAGTTAAAATTTGTATCTAAACTTTGTAAAAAAAAAAAAAAGTTTCCCCTCCCATCTTTCATTTTTTTTAATCTGATAAAGAGCATGGGGTTTCAAGTCAGACCCACTTGGGTTCAAATTCTAGTTTCATTATTTAGGTAGGCTACTTACTATCTTTAATCCTTAGACTTTTTGATCAGCCAAAATGGGAATCATGCCGCCTCACTCATTGGAATTTTGTGAAGATTAAGTAAAATAACTTATGAAAAGTCTCTAGAACCCAGTATCTGGCTAACTGAATACATTTTTCAAGTATTATTACTCTTTCCTTCTTTTAAATAATTGAAATGCAATTTTAAAGCTTTATTTTTAAAATGATATTTTTTCATTTATTTTCATGTAGAAATTACTGATATTCAGGGAGTAGTTTATTTTGTTGCTTTGTGATGAAATTAGCAATCCTTAGGAAAATATGTTCATATTTTATGTATTTACATCTAATGCATATGACTTTGCATTCTAGAAAATAATAAAATGAGGACTTTTATCTTTTAGGATATCAAATAGACTGTAAGCAAGACAAAGTCAGGAAACATATGAATAAGATCTACTTTGTGCTGCTTCTGTTAGTATGTTATCAGAAAATAGGACAAAAAGTACTTTAGGAGTAGACTGGTAACATGACCCAGAAAGTGATATGGGAAAGAACAGAGAATTGGATTGAAAAAGTAGGTTTGAGGGAAATTAGTTTATTCCTTATAAACTGAACCTGTATTCTTTTTCTTGAAATTTTCTAAGCATTTGACTTTGCATTGAACAGTATAATGATCTAAGATATTTGTGGTTGCTTTTCTTCCTTCTCAAAAACATTTTCTTTGTTGTTGTTGGGGACTCATTGAAGGTACAGAGAACCAGGTTACACTAATTGCATTTGTTAGGTAAAGTCCCTCTTATAATTGTGTCCCATCTCCAAGAGATGTGTCACACCCTATGACAGCCCCAACTCCCTCCCTGCTTCCCTCTCCCTGCACCCTCCTTCCCCTACCCCACCGTGTACTGGGTCATCAATTGTCCTCATACCAGAATTGAATACATTGGTTTCTTGCTTCTCCATTCTTGTGATGCTTTACCAAGAAGAATGTGTTCCAGTTCCATCTGGATTAAGACAAAAAAAGTAAAGTATTCATCTTTTTTAATGGCTGAATAGTATTCCATGGTATACATATACTACAGCTTGTTAGTTTAGACTATTTCCACATTTTGGAGATGATAAAGTGAGCTGAGATAAACAGTCTAGGGAAAGTGTTGTTATGGTAAAAGGATTTTTTTTTCCTTCTGGGTAGATGATGCACAGTAATGGTATTGTAGGATCAAATGGGAGGTCTAATTTGAGTTCTTTGAGGATTCTCCATACTTCCTTCCAAAAAGATTGTACTAGTTTGCAGTCCCATTAGCAATGTAAAAGTGTTCCCTTCTCTCTACATCCACACCAGCATCTGAAGTTTTGAGATTTTTTGATGTGGGATATTGTCACTGGGGTTAGGTGATATCTCAGGGTAGTTTTGATTTGCATTTCTCTGATAATTAGGGATAATGAGCACTTTTTTATATGCTTGTTAGCCATTCATCTATCTTCTTTAGAGAAGGTTATATTTCTCTTTTCCCAGTGATATAAGGGATTGTTGGCTCTTTTTATGTTGATTAGTTTGAGTTCTCTGTGCATCCTAGTTAACAAGCTTTTGTCTGACTCAAAATATGCAAATATCCTTTCCCATTGTGTAGGTTGTCTATTTGCTTTGGCTGTTGTCTCCTTAGCTGTATAGACGCTTTTTGGTTTAATTAAGTCCCATTTGTTTATTTTTTTGTTGTTGTTGCAATTGCCATGGAAGTCTTCTTCATAAAGTCTTTCCTCAGGCTGATATCTTCAAGTGTTTTTCCCATAGTTTCTTGGAGGATTTTTATTGTTTCATGCCTTATATCTAGAACTTTTATCCATCTTCAATCAATTTTAGTGAGTGGAGAAAGGTGTGGGTCCAGTTTCAGTCTTTTACATGTGGATATCCAGTTCTCCTAGCACCATTTATTGAATAGGGATTATTTCCCCCAGTGTATGTTTTTGTTTAGTTTAATGTTCTTGTTCTTAACACTTCACTTTTCAAATTCTGAACCTAGCTGAAAATTTTTGCTCAAAATCTGAAAGATTCTCAATATATAATTTAACTTTTTTCTGCTGTTATTGATTTTGTAGTTTATAGTTTTAGAGACATTTTATTTTTTTATTATTAAATCATAGCTGTGTACATTAATGCGATCATGGAGCACCATACACTGGTTTTATAAACTGTTTGACACATTTTCATCACACTGGTTAACATAAGCTTCCTGGCATTTTCTTAGTTATCGCGTTAAGACATTTATATTCTACATTTACTAAGTTTCACATGCACCCTTGTAAGATGCACCACAGGTGTAATCCCACCAATCACCCTCCCTCCGCCCATTCTTCCTCCTCCCTCCCCTTCCCCATATTCGTAGGTTATAACTGGGTTATAGCTTTTATATGAAAGCCATAAATTAGTTTCATAGTAGGGCTGAGTACATTGGATACTTTTTCTTCCGTTCTTGAGATACTTTACTAAGAAGAATATGTTCCAGCTCCATCCATGCAAACATGAAAGAGGTAAAGTTGAATTACTTATCAGCCAGTAAAATGAGCCTCTCAATTGATGTCTCAGAAGGTTTTAAAACCTCCGTCAAGGAGTACTAGTTAAGAAAATAGCTTCAAAAAATACATATTTTATTCTGGTTAATTAAAATGGCAGTCAACATAATAATTGGTTTCCTGAAACTGTCTTTAGCAGAATAGCATGTGTGTAAAATAATTCATGTTTTTCTACTAAAAGTAAGGAAAGCAATCTAATCTCCCTGAAAAGAAACTCTCGAATGTTTAGGAAGGCAGGCTTGGCTGTTGTGTCACATTCTGGCTCTTGTGATGTAGTGTTGTGTGCATGGAATTTGTGTGAGAACATTGATTACACCAAGTGGAAGAAATGTTTCCTTGCCAAGCTACTCTTAGAATTAAACAACAAAACAGCTTCTACTTCGGCAATTACATGGTAGCACTAGAGCCTTTTACGTGGAAGACAGTGGGGGGGGGGGGAGTGCAGTGTGTCAAAACAGTGATGTGTTACTATTTACAATGGAATCTGAAGATAGTTATTAAGACTTTCTGGGTTTTGTGAAAGAACTCAAAATTGAAAAGTTACATTTGAAGTTATGATCACTTAACATATTCATATTACCAAAACTATTATACTGAAAGTGGTTTCTTTTCTGTTTATAAAGGTTTAACTTTACACAGGCAGTTACTTAATGTGATTTTTTTTAAACCCTTAAAAAAAGTGAAATGTATACATTTGTTAATAATGCCATGAAAGCATTTTCTTTCTCCTAAGGAAAAGAGAATTTCTTATCAGAATATCTGGATGGCCATGTAATTAAATTAAAATAAAATTTTGCCAAACAGCCAAAAAAAAAAAGGCTGCAAAATACTCCATGGTGTACATATACCTCAATTTATTAATCCATTCATGGATCGATGGGCACTTGGGTAGAGATGTATTTTAAAAATTTAAGAATTGTGCTATGGCTGATAATAAAAGAATACCAATCCATTTAGAGTTTAGCTATACTTGATTTTTTTATTTACACTTTTTTAGCATTCAAGAAGAGAGGGTGAAATATATTCAATTGAAAAATCTGTGTTAATTAGGAACACTTCACCACCTTTGATATTCCCTTTTCACAAAGTGAGCTTAGTCAGTGGTGACTGCTTTCTGTATCTTTTACTTACAGAGTCCAAAAGGAGATGGAAAGACACGGCTGACTGGTAAATTTGAGAAAAATAATTGTGAATATTAACTTAGTTCTATTCTTTTTTACTCCTGAGAATAAACCTACCCAAAGATAGCCTGAGTTCTCCTCTGTTCCTCCATGCTATAGATTATTTTTTTTTATTTTTACATATACATGTGTTAATTAGGTTTCCATTTTTTTGCCTTCAGAAAATTAAAAATACTTGAAATTTAATAACAATAACAATGTTTAAGACTAGATTACTAGCTCCCGCCCTATTCTTGCTCTGTGACCCTGAGGGCAGAGCTTACCTTTCTGCCCTTATCCCTGAGGAGTACAACATATAAGAAAATGCTTTTTTCCAAATACTAATAAAAAACACTTACTTAAACTTATATGGAGCTGAAGTAGCTTGTTACAGTTTAAACATTTTCTCTTTAACATGTGTTGCAACATTACATCTAATAGTTGTTCCTCACATTTATTGGTAGAAACCTGGTATTTGAATCTTCACAAACAGTGGCTAATGCCAACTCTTTTCTTAGGGAATTATGGAAAGAAATCCAAATCAATGAAACATCTGAGGAAACGTCAGTATGAAAGAAAATTCAATGTTCACAATTTGGAAGTGGTCTGGAATAACATGACGTTTGGCATCCAAAAACAATTCTCTTTTTCATGATTAAAGGAACTTTTTTTTTTTTAACAAGAACTAAACATAAATGCAGCATTAAATAGAATTCAGATGGTCACCTTTCAGCTTTGAAGGGAATGAAATGCAGTGCTTTTTTTTTTTAAATTATAGGTAAAATAAAACCAACCAATAGGATGGAAGTGTATAAATGTGGTTCTTAAGTCCTTTAATATTGGGCATTAAACTAGTGAATAGTGACTACTTGGTATTTTACAAAGGTTAAAGTCCAATATAAGCACCTAAATCATCTTATTCTGATATTGCTAACAAAGCTATACTTGCTTTTATTCCTGGATTACAAACTATAAATAGAGCCATATAGGAGTGACTGCGTAGTAATATACTTGTCTCTAACAAACATGTCAGAACAAATACGATCATATTAATGTTGTCTCTTCTAATAGCACCTCATATGTTTATTTCAGTGATATTATCATTTAACAAAGCATATTCAAATACCTCTGTGGCAATTACATTCCTTTTCTAATTGATGCACAACCAAGCAGAGATACAAATCTTACATATACAGATAAGTTCATTTTTACATGTGTATGTGTGTGTGTGTGTGTGTGTATACAACCACCTAACTAGCACCTAGATCAAGATGTAGAGCAGGGGGTCTCAAATCATTTTTTTTCCTCTGCTGCACATTGAAAAAATAAGAGTTGTCTTTGGACACATTGATTTCCAATTTACAGTTGAAATAACTGAAATATGTTGAAGTTAAGTAACTTACCTGAATAAGTAACATGGATAGTAAATGAGAGCCAGAACTTCAAGCTAATCTGTCTGACTTCAGAGCTTTAACATTCCTATTGCCTCCACTAGTGAAGCCTTCCTAACTTTAGTACTCTATGATTCTTAAATATCAACTAGTTACTAGTTAATCTGGGCAAATATATTAATGAGAGAAGGCTTATCTTATTTATATTGGTCAGAGCTCTTAGGCATAGACAGTTAAATTCACTACAACTAACTGAAGAAGAAAAAGATATAGTAAAATAGTTTTGGCACCCCATGGAATCTACGGGAGTGCCAGAAACCACACTTGAATGCCAAATAGCCAGGAGCAATGATTCAGTAAGGAGAAATCTCTGAGTGTAACTGAAGATGGTTGTAGTGAAAAGACTGCTATTCTGCCCTCTGCCTCATACTTTTAACTTGATCCTGAAGCCATAAACTCTGCTGCAGCTGTTTCACAAGAATCAGATGCTTCAGCTGCCCTGATAGACAGAACTTCCATCTCCCCAATGCAATTTCTTCCCAATATTGCTTACTTATATTATGCCTTCTTGTCTTGTACATGGCATAGGACCTGAAAGGACCATGTCAAAATGCCAACACTCTAGCTACAAGGGAATAAGACAAATGAGCTTTTAGCATATAACCTTCCAAACACAAAAAGACAAGCTAACAAGGAGATAACTATGGATGTTTATTGACCTAACCTGTGATATCATTGATACTATGTGACAGAGACTTCAGTTTGGCCTCCTTTTGCCCATAACCTTTCCTTGTGTAATCAGTTACTGAGTATATATTGGCTATTTCAGGTCAAAGAGATTGAATGATAATTTTAAACAGACATCTTGGCGTCCCTCTAGACGGTTCTCAACCTGTGGGTCGTGACCCCTTTGGGGGTCAAAAAACCCTTTCACAGGGGTCACCTAAATACATCCTACATATCAGATATTTACATTACAATTCATAACAGTAGCAAAATTACAGTTATAAAGTAGCAACAAAAATAATTTTATGGTTGAGGGTTACCACAACATGAGGAACTATATTAGAGGGTCCCAGCATTAGGAAGGTTGAGAACTAACCCTTCTCTAGAGTCTAGAGAAAAGAAGTACTTAGACTTCCTAGTAGCCCAAACAAAAAACATGGAAACAACCCTTAATTTATTGCTCTTCTTGCTTTCACCTCAACTAATCAGTTGCCAGAACCTGTGATCTCTATCTCCTAAGTCTTTCTTTAAATTCTTTAACCTTTACATCATTTCTGCTTCTGCACTGGAGTTTCCTTAAAAATCACACGATCTCTCAAACCACAGTCTATTATCAATGATTGGAATACTTTCCCTTTTCTGGTCCAAATGGTAACTCAATTTAGGGGTCATCTTCTTTTATACTTTCCCTAACTTGCCTGGGTTCCAGAGTTCTCTGCTCATACCTCTAGTATAAGATTAATATTATTCAATCTTGTTCTTCACAACTCTTTCTCTTCCCACTAGGCTCCAGATTCTCAGAGGGGAAAAAATCATCATTGTATTCCTGTCATATCCATGGCACCTAGCCTTCTGCCTTATATGTAATAAACAGTGAATATCTACTAAATTGATCTAAATGGAACTTCAAATAGGGGATATGATCTTATCCATACTCATATTTTGAGTTATTCCATAGCATAATTATATTATGAATTCATTTTTTACTACTGCTGTTTTTAGATTTCACCATTTCATTAACATTTTTAATTGTGGATCAAATTGTGGATACATAACATAAATTTTCTCATCTTAACCATTTTTAAGCACACAGTTCAATAGTGTTAAGTATATTACCATGGCTGTGCAACCAATCTCCAGAACTTTTTATCTTGTAAAACTGAAATTCTATACCCACTAAACAACAACTTCTCATTCTCTCCTTCCCTCAGTCCCTGACAACTGCCATTTTACTTTTGATCTCTGACTCTAATGGCTGTAGATACCTCATATAAGTAGAATCACACACAATTTGTCTTTTGATGACTCCACCATTTTATTTTTAAATTTGAAAAACGCTACACTACCAATGGACTTCAGAACAGTAAAACTTTAAAGTGAAAGTATTCTTAATTTAGTCATTTCTTCATGCAGTTTGTCCTATCAGCACATCCCCAAATTCATCAGGAGTCTTCCCAAAAGAACTCTCTACTTACTGAAGTTTAGGAGCCAATGTACATTTTTTATTGCACAAGTTTCCAGGTCCCTGGAGAAAAGATAAGACAGCAGTTAGCATTTCCTAGGAAAAGAAATTCCAGTTAAGTTATGTAAACCCTTTGGTTTGTGCAATACTGTGGGGAAAAAGCAAACAAGTATCAAAAAGACAGTAAGCAAATTAAAGAAATAATCAGAAATATGACTGCAACCATTCAATGGAAATAGGTCTCTGTTTTATTCAGCCTCAGCAAATGATTGAACTAACCAAAAGTTAAACACAAGATTTGCCAAGAATTTTCCTCTGTAAGGGGAGAATAAAAATGGAATATTTGTGATAATGAAATTTTCAGAATTAATGCCATAAATTATTATGTCAATTCAAATAAATTAAAGACATCATCCAAATGTTGACTATATTTTGGTATTGCTAATGTCTCATCTTGCTTACAATAAAATCTAAAGTCCCCCTGATGGCCTGCAATGCTCTGTGTGACTTTGCCTTTGTTAACTAGTTGACTTCATGTCCTATCATTTGTTTCTTCATTTATTATTCAGCTTTCATCAGCCACAGTGACCTTTATGCTGTTTCTCAAACACTTTAGGCAGACCTAAGGGTCTTTAACCTTGTTTGTCCCTCTAATTGTAATTCTTTACTCCAAGACATTCTCATGGCTTACTCCTTTATTTCATTCTTCATTCAGATCTTAATTCAATGTCCTTTCCTCAAGCAGACTTCCTTTATAAAGGAAGTAGTACCCCCCAACTCTGTCTTTTTCTATCCCCTCACTCTGATTATTGTTCTTAATAGAAGCTATCAATATCTAGTATACTTCTATGTATTTTTTATTATCTGTCACCCCTTACTATAATGGGAAGAACATGAGGTCCCTGGACTTTCTTTAATTTGTTTATGCCATATCCCTAGCAACTAGCGCAAAGCCTAATGAACTAGATATTAAAATAAATATTTACTGTAATAATACATGGTTTAAAGTCCCATTTTGTTCAGTCATTATTCTGTGGAAAAATTTATTAACTTATTCAACAAATGATTATAGACTGTTATTTGTCATGTCCTGTATGCTGGCTTCCCTCAAATTGTTTCATGTAATATCCACTTGTTTGGGACTAAGAAAATTATCATAGGGCAACAGAATGAATTCATGTTCTTGAATACTTAGTTGATTATTATTATTATTTCAGATTAATGTAAGAGTAAAAATGATTTTCAATTGTTAGATAAAGTTCAAGTTGTAGTTGACCATTTACCCAGGAAGGTTGTGCTGTACACCCCTACATTGTGCCCTTTAGGTGAGAATTTACCAATCCCCTTCCCTTCTTCCCTCTCTCATTTCCCTCCTCCCCCCCTTACTCCACTTGAATTTAATTTCATTTTTTCTCATGTGGGCATATACTTGTTTATCTATTGATCTCACATTAATACTGAGTACATTGGATACTTGTATTTCCATTCTGGTAATACTTTACTAAGAAGAATGTTCTACAGTTCCATCTATGTAAATATAAAAAATGTAAAGTTTCTATTTTTATGGCTGAATAGCACTCCATTATGTACAAATAGCACAGTTTATTAAACTATTCATGCGTTCATGAGCATTTGGATTGATTCCATACCTTGGCAATTGTGAATTGAGCTGTGATAAACATTCCAGTGCAAATGTCTTTATGGTAAAATGACTTTCTTTCTTTTTTTTTAATTTATTTAAGTATTTTATTATTTTTATATTAAATCATAGCTGTGTACATTAATGCGATCGTGGGGTACCATACATTAATTTTATATACCATTTGACATATTTTCATCCTACTCATTAACATAGACTTCCTGGCATTTTCTTAGTTACTGTGTTAAGACATTTATATTCTACATTTACTAAGTTTCACATGTACCCTTGTAAGATGCACTGTAGGTGTAATCCCACAAATGACCCTCCATCCCCCATCCTCCCTACTCCCTCCCCTACCTCTCCCCCATCCTCATATTCTTAGCTTATAACTGGGTTATAGCTTTCACATGAAAGCCATAAATTAGTTTTAGACTAGGGCTGAGTACATTGGATACTTTTTCTTCCATTCTTGAGATACTTTACTAAGAAGAATAAGTTCCAGCTCCATCCATGTAAACATCAAAGAGGTAAAGTCTCCATCTTTCCTTAAGGTTGCATAATATTTCGTGGTGTACATATACCACAACTTATTAATCCATTCGTGGAACGATGGGCACTTGGGCTTTTTCCATGACTTAGCAATTATGAATTGGGCAACAACAAACATTCTGGTACAAATATTTCGTTATAATGTGATTTTTGGTCTTCTGTGTATATACCTAGTAGAGGAATAATAGGATTGAATTGCATGGCTATTTTCAAATTTCTAAGTATTCTCCAAACATCTTTCAAAAAGGAATATATTAATTTGCATTCCCACCAGAGGTGAAGAAGTGTTCCCTTTTCTCCACATCCACACCAAAATTTCTGGTCTTGGGATTTTGTCATATGGGCTAATCTTACTAGAATTAGATGATATCTGAAACTAGTTTTGATTTGTTTATCTCTGATGATTAAGTATGATGAGCATTTTTTCATATATCTCTAGGCCATGAACCTTTCTTAATCAGAGAAGTTTCTCTTGAAGTCCCTTGTCGAGCCTACGATGGGATCACTTTTTTTTTTTTTTTTTTTTTGCTTATTTTCGAGTTCTCTGTGGATTCTCGTTATTAAACCTTTGTCAGGGACATAACCTGCAAATATCTTCTCCCAATCTGAGGGCTGTCTGCTTCCGTTACTTACTGTGTTCTAGGCTGTGCAGAAGCTTTTTAGTTTGATCAGGTCCCAGTAGTGTATTTTTGAAGCTGCTTCAATTGCCTGGGGGGTCCTCCTCATGAAATACTCACCCAGACGGATTTCTTCAAGGGCTTTCCCTGCACTCTCTTCTAGTATTTTTATAGTTTCATGTCTTAAGATTAAATCTTTAATCCAGTGAGAATCTATCTTAGTTAATGGTGAAAGGTGAGAGTTCAGTTTCAGTCTTCTACAGGTTGCCAGCTGGTTCAACCAACACCATTTATTAAATAGGGACTCTTTCCCCACTGAATGTTTTTAATTGGCTTGTCAAAGATCAAATAATGTTAAGTAGCTGATTTCATCTCTTGGTTCTCTATTCTGTTCCATACATCTACCTCTCTGTTTTTGTGCCAGTACCATGCTATTTTGATCACTATCAATTTATAGTATAGTCTGAAGTCTGGTAGTGTGAATCCTCCTGCTTTGTTTTTATTTCTGAGTAATGTCTTGGCTATTTGAGGTTTTTTCTGATTCCATATAAAAGGAAGTATTACTTTTTCATGATCTTTAAAGTATGCCAGTGGAGCTTTAATAGGGATTGCATTAAAATTGTATATTGCCTTGGGTAGTATGGACATTTTAAAAATGTTTATTCTTCCCAGCCATGAGCATGGTATGTTTTTCCATTTCTTAACATTTTCAGCTATTACTTTTCTTAGAGTTTCATAGTTCTCTTTATAGAGATCTTTCACATCCTTTGTTAGATACACTCCCAAATCTTTCACCTACTTTGGTACTACTGTGAATGGAATAGAGTCCTTAACTGTTTTTTCACCTTGACTATTGTTGGTATATATAAAGGCTACCGATTTATGAATGTTGATATTGTAACCTGTGACACTGCTATATTCCGTGATCACTTCTATGAGTTTTGTAGTATAATCCCTGGAGTTTTCCAGATATACAATCATATCATTTGCAAAGAGTGAACGTCTGACCTCTTCTGACCCTGTATGGATACCCTTGATCGCCTTTTCTTCCCTAATTGTGATGGCTAAAACTTCCATTACAATATTAAAGAGCAGTGGAGACAATGGAAAGCCTTCTCTGGCTCCTGATTTGGGTGGAAATGATTTCAATTTAACTCCGCTCAATACGATATTGGCTGTGGGTTTGCTGTAGATGGCCTCTATCATTATGAAATGTTCCTTCTATACCAAATTTCTTAAGTATTCTGATCAAGAAGGAATGCTGGATATTATCAAAGCTTATTCTGCATCAATTGAGAGAATCATATAATCTTTGTATTTTAATTTATGTGCTGAATTATAGTTATAGATTTACATATATTGAGCCAGCCTTGAGACACTGGGATAAAGCCAACTTGGTCATGGTGTATAATTTGTTTGATGTGTGCTGGATTCTATAAGGATCTAGTTGAATATTTTTGTATATATATTCATTAGTGATATTGGTCTATAATTTTCTTTTCTTGTTAGATCTTTTCCTGGTTTGGGGATCAGGGTGATGTTTGCTTTATAGAACGTATTGGGTAGTATTCCTTCTTTTTCTATATTTTGGAACAGGTTGAGTAATATAGGTACTAGTTTCTCTTTAAAGGTTTGGTAAAATTCTGACATAGAAGCCATCTGGTCCCGGGCTTTTCTTTTTAGGGAGATTTAGTACAGTTGGTAGTATTTCGGAACTTGATATTTGCCTGTTCAACATTTCCACTTGATTCTGCCTAAGTCTTGAAAGGTGACGTGCTTCAAATTATTGATAAATTTTCTTCAGATGTTCATATTTCTGAGAATAAATTTTCTTGAAATATTCATTAAGGATTTTTTTAATTTACGAGGACTCTTTTGTTATTTCGTCTTTATCGTTTCTGATTGATGAAATTAGAGATTTTACTCTTTTTTTCCTGGATAGTTAGCCAATGGTTTATCTATTTTATTGACCTTTCAAAAAACCAACTTTTTAATTTATTCATCTGTTGTATAATTCTTTTGTTATCAATTTCACTTAATTCTGCTCTAATTTTGGTTATTTCTTTTCTTCTACTGGGCTTGCGGATTGGAATGTTCTTCCTTTACCAGTTGCTTGAGATGTCCCATTAAGGTGTTAACTTCCTCTCTTTCTGTTCTGTTGAGAAAGGCTTGCAGTGCTATAAATTTCCCTCTTAGGACTGCCTTTGTGGTATCCCAGAGGATTGGATAATTCGTGTCTTCATTGTCTTTTTGTTTTAAAAATTGGGCGATTTCCTTCTTAATCTCATCTATGACCTAGCTATTGTTCAGAATAAGGTTATTTAACTTCCATGTTTTTGTATGAATGTGCAGATTACTGTTATTCAGTTCAACTTTTATTCCATGGTCCTTCGAGAAGATGTGAGGAATAATTTCTGTTCTTTAAAATTCACTGAGGTTAGACCCCTAAAATGTGATCAATTTTGGAGTATGTTCTGTCAGCTGATGAAAAGTATGTGTATTCAGTTTTGTTGGGATGAAATGTTTCGTAGGTGTCTGTTAAATCCAAATGTTGGATGGTTAGGTTTAAATCTAAAATTTCTTTGCTCAGCTTCTTGTTGAATGATCAATCCATTTCTGCCAAAGGAGTATTAAAATCTCTGACAATTATGGAGCTGTAGGAAATGAAGTTGCTCATGTCTGCTAGAGTTTCTCGTATAAATTGAAGTGCATTCTTGTTGAGTGCATTAATATTAATAATTGAAATCATATTATTGATTATTAATCTAACAAATATGAAGTTACCATTCTTTTTATTATTTTATTTATTTATTTATTTGTTTATTTTTATTAACTCATAGCTGTGTACATTGATATGATCATGGGGCATCACACACTAGTTTCACAGACCAGTTGACACATTTATATCACACTGGTTAACATAGCCTTCCTGGCAATTTCACAGTTGCTGTATTAAGACATTTACATTCCACATTTACTAAGTTTCACATATACCATTGTAAGATGCACCACAACTGTATTCAAACCAATTCCCATCCTTCCACCAACCTCCCTCCTCCCTCTCCTCCCTTTCCCACTTTCCCCTATTCCTAGGTTGCAAATGAGTTACAGCATTCATGTGGAAGCCCTAAATTAGGTTCATAGTAGGGGAGAGTACATTGGATACTTTTTCTTCCATTCTTGGGATACTTTACTAAGAAGCATATGTTCCAGCTCCATCCATGTAAACACAAAGGAGGTAAAGTCTCCATCTTTCTTTAGGGCTGCATAATATTCCATGGTGTACATATACCACAATTTATTAATCCATTTGTGGATCGATGGGCACTTAAGTTTTTTCCATGACTTAGCAATTGTGAATAAGGCTGCAGTAAATATTCTAGTACAAATATCTTTGTTGTGACATGATTTTTGGTCTTCTGGGTATATGCCCAGTAGAGAAATTACAGGATTGAATGGTAGGTCTATTTTTAGATCTTTAAGTGTTCTCCATATATCTTCCCAAAAGGAATATATTAATTTGCATTCCCACTAGCAGTGTAAAAGTGTTCCCTTTTCTCCACATCCACGGCAACATCTTTGGTCTTGGGATTTTGTGATATAGGCTAGTC
>CAUYPK010133667.1:0-69862 GCA_963574355.1 Loris lydekkerianus | reverse complement strand
ATTGAATTAAATTCATATCTTAAAAGTGAAATTTTCCACAGGATTCCTCTTTTTTTTTCCCCCTTGACCTAAATCAAATCAGACTGCTCACTGCTTGTGAAAACCAGCCCTAAGCATGTGTTATTTATTTATTTATTTTTAGTAAATCATAGCGGTCTACATTGATATGATCATGGGTCACCATACACTGCTTTTATAGACCATTTTACACATTTTCATCACACTGTTTAACATACAATTCCTGGCATTTTCTTAGTTATTGTGCTAAGACATTTACATTCCACATTTACTAAGTTTCACATATGCCCTTGTAAGATGCACCGCAGGTGTAATCCCCCTATGTTGTCTTTAAAGAATGGTTTTTCTTTTCTTTCTTTTTTTGAGACAGAGTTTCAGTCTATTGCTTTCAGTAGAGTGCTGTGGTGTCACAGCTTACAGCAATCTCTAACTCTTGGGTTCAAGTGATCCTTCTGCCTCAGCCTCCCAAGTAGCTGGGACTATAGGCGTCCACTACAGCGCCTAGTTACTTTTTAGAGATGGGGTTTTCACTCTTGCTCAGGCTGGTCTTAAATTCCTGAGCTCAGGTAGTCCACCCACCTCTGCCTCCCAGAGTGTTAGGATTATAGGCTTGAGCCACCACATGCAGTATGGTCAAAAGTATTTTAAATGAGGCTGGGCGTGGTGGCTCATGCTTATACTAATCCTACCACTCTGGGAGGCCGAGGTGGGTGGATTGCTTGAGCTCAGGAGTTCCAGACTAGCCTGAGCTAGAGCAAGACCCTGTCTCTAAAAATAGCTGGGCATAGTAGTGATGCCTGAGGTCCTAGCTGTTCTGAAGGCTGAGGCAAGAGAATTGCTTGAGCACAAGATTCTGAGGTTGCAGTGAGCTAGAATGCCACAGCACTTCGAGGGTGACAAAGTGAGACTGTCTTTAAAAAAAAAAAAAAAAAAGGATTTTAAGTGAATATTTTCAATTTGCCTTATATTGCCACATAAATCGAATTTTTACTTTTAGTATCTGTGAACTATTTGATCATATATATACATACACAGATGAAATAGTCTCCCAATTTACTATGCATTTGGTTAGGCTTTTTACCCTACCATTTGGCTTTATACTTTTAGGAAAAGAAAATAACTGTCATAAATACTGTAATGAGTCCCTAAAGCATGCCCTATTTTGGATCGTAAAATTGTGCTTTTTAGATAGCTGGTGAACTCTGGGCCTATCGAGTCAGTTTTGCAGCTGGAATTTATAGCCCAGGGCTCAACCCTTGCTAAATTCACTAGTTACGACTTTATAACTAGCCTGTAGACATAAATGTCATAAATAGTATGTTGGTACATACTAAATGCATATTTTGTCCAAGTTCTTTAAAATTCAGATGTTATTTAATGGATACATTTGTATGATGAGTAAATATCTCACATAGAGATTTGGGGGTTTTTTTGCAGTTTTTGGCAGGGGCTGGGCTTGAACCCACCACTTCTGGCATATGGGGCTAGCGCGCTATTCCTTTGAGCCACAGGGGCTGCCCTCACATAGAGATTTGAAACCTAAAAATTCAGATAGACAGGGGTGCTATTTTAGGATAAAATATCTGAGAAGTCCTTAAATATTTTAAGCATGAGGGAGAGTAATACAAAATTTTTAATGTAACTTTATTACATTTTGATCATTATTTTTCTATTTCCTGAAAATGTAAACCTAAGTCAATGCTTTTTATTTTTCTAGGAAAATTATATTATGTAATAAGAAATAATTTTAAAAGTTTTACAGCTAAATTATAATTTTTTGAAGATGGTTTAAAGATGAAGGAAAAAAACGCTTTCAGAAAATTTTGGTGCATTTGTCAAAGTAGTTAAATGTTTTCAGCCTTGCTCCCCCCACCCTTTTTTTTTTTTTTTGACACATGAGACAGCCTCTTGCTGTTGCCCTGGGTAGAGGGTGGTGGTATCACAGCTCACAGCAACCTCAAACTTCTGGGCTCAAGCGATTGTCCTGCCTTGGCCTCCCAAGTAGGTGGGACTAACAGGTTCCCGCCACAACGCCCAGCTATTTTTTTTTGTTGTTGTTGCAGCCATTGTTGTTTGGTGCGCCTGGGCTGAATTCGAACCCACCAGCTCAGGTGTATGTGGCTGGCACTTGAGCCACAGACACTGAGCCACTTTCCCCATTTTTTAAAAGGGTCTAGTACCTGGGTTGCCTGCCTCATAGTGTTGTAAAGTTTAATTGAGATTAGAGTTTTCTGTGTGTGATAACATGGTGATATTATTAGGATAGTTCATTTCATCTTTTTTTGATAGCTCGTCTTTTTTAGTAACATCATCTGTATTTTATTTTATTTTATTTTTTTTTAGAGACAGAGTCTCACTTTATTGCCCTTGGGAGAGTGTGGTGGCATCATAGCTCACAGCAACCTCCAACTCCTGACCTTAGGTGATTCTCTTGCCTTAGCCTCCCGAGTAGCTGGGACTATAGCGCCTGCCACAATGCCCAGCTATTTTTTCTTTTGTTGCAGTTTGGCTGGGGCTGGGTTGGAACCTGCCATATGGGGCTGGCGCTCTACCCACTGAGCCTATAAAGTTTTGAGTCATTAGACAATAATAAAAATGAATGCTTTTGAAAAATTAGAATGCAGACGTTTGTGGAGTAAAAAGCAAAAGATCGCTCTCATGATCTCTTCTGATTTGCTTTTTGCACAGAGATGCTCCAAGTTAGCAGTTTGTGTGTATTGGTAGTTTCAGATAGTTTATGCGAATTTACGTTGTTGTTTTTTTTTTTTTTTTCAATACCTTCTAGAATTGGTGGTGATGATGGTAAGGTGTCAGTTTAGAAGTTCCAGGCTACTAGCCTTGGTTTAGAAGAAAAAGCTTTTTCTTGTACACATAACAATAAAAGTCTTCTAGGTGGGTCAATACAAAGTTTTGAGACAGACTGTGTTATAGTCCATTGTTTTACTTCAAAGAAACACAGTCAGCAGTGATTCACCCATGCAAGGTTCAGTTGGCTCTGCTTATCGGTGTTGCTATTAGGGCTTCAATTGTTTCTGTCAACACAAATTTGTTTCTTGATTTTTTTGTGTGTGTATCTGAAAACTTTTGTAATGACCATGTGTACTTTTTCCAGTTTCAGCATGTTTTAAATGGTTGTTGGGGTATAAGAAATGGGTTCCATAGAAGTCATCCTTCATAACACCCCATATAATCTTACATGCTGAAAACTATCCTCCCTTTTAATATTTTACATTCATCTGATGTTACTAATGTATTAAGCTAAGAAATGTGACATAAACATAAATGATAGGGAGGTGCCTGTGGTTTAGTGGGTGGGGCGCCGGCCGCGTGTACCAAGGGTGGTGGGTTTGAAACCGCCCCTGGCCAAACTGCAACAATAAAAAAATAGCCGGGAATTGTAGTGGCTGTCTGTAGTTCCAGCTACTTGGGAGTCTGAGGCAAGAGAATCCCCTAAGCCCAGGAATTGGAGGTTGGTGTGAGCTTTGACGCCATGGTACTCTACCCAGGGCGATAAAGTGAGACTCTGTCTCTTTAAAAAAAAAAAAAAAGTGTATATATATATATATATATATATATATGTGTATATATATATATATATATATATATGTATGTATATGTATAAATGATAGTTTCATCACCACTGCAGTGTTTGTACTTTTATGTATGTAAAGGTGATGTTGAAAATAGTGGGAACCAGGAGACTGGAGTGTGGACACCATGAAGATAGCACTCAAAGTAGGGTCACGCTCCTGGAAATTAGATCATCACCTGGGGCCTGAGTGAGTTGGAATGAAAGAAATTTGTCCAAAAGTGAATTGCTTTCTAAATGAGTAAGAACTCTTGTGTCTGTTGTATTTACTAAAGGACAATATCTCAACTCTAAAAGTATACTACTGTTCCTAAAAAAACTAAACAGAATTGCCATGTGACCCAGCAGTTTTCCTCCTAAGTACATACCCAGAATAATTGAAAACAGACTCAGATACTTGTATGTCAATGTTCACAGTAGCAGCATAAATAATAAATAGCCAAAAAGTGGGACGAAAGACCCAAGTATCCCTCAATGGATGGGTAGATAAACATATTGTTGTGGTATATACATGTAATGGAATATCCAGCCATACAAAAGAATGACGTTCTCATGGGTGGCTATAACATGGGTGAACCTTGAAAACATTATACTAGGTGAAATAAGCCAGACACAAAATGACAAATAGTGTATGATTCCACTTAGAATAGGCAAACGCATAAGGACACAAAATAGATTGGAGGTTTCTAGGCAGTCATGGGAAAGGAGAGTGGGTATTTATTTCTTCATGAGTTCATAGTTTATGTTTGAGGTGGTGAAAATTTTGGGAATAGCCGTTACTGTTGCACAGCATTCACATGCAAGTAATGCCACTGAATTGTATACTTTAAAATGGCAAATTTTATGTTACACGTTTTACCACAATTAAAAAAACTATACCTCTTTAAAGTATTATCAGTATTTTTAGAAAGATAGCACTCAACAGTTTATATTCTTTTTTTTTTTTTTTTTTTTTTTTTTTTTTGAGACAGCCTCACTTTCTCGCCCCCAGTAGAGTACACATCACATCACAGCTCACAGCAACCTCAAACTCTTAGGCTCAAGTGCTCTTACCTCAGCCTCCCAAGTAACTGGGACTACAGACGCCTGCCACAACACCCAGCTATGTGGGGCGGGGTGTCACTTTTGCTCATGCAGGTCTCTAAGCAACCCACTGGCCTCAGGCTTCCCAGAGTATTAGGATTATAGGGGTGAACCACTTCAAGCCTAGGGATTCTTTTTTTGTTGTTGTTGCAGTTTGGCTGGGGGTTTGAACCCGCCACCTTCGGTTTATGGGGCCAGTGCCCTACTTACTGAGCCACAGGTACCGCCGTTTTTGTTTTTTTTTAAGACAGTCTCACTATGTTGCCCTCAGTAGAGTGCTGTGACGTCACAGCTCACAGCAACCTCAAACTCTTGGGCTTAAGCCATTCTTTTCCCTCAGCCTCCCAAGAAGCTGGGACTACAGGTGCCCGCCACAACGTCCAGCTATTTTTTCTTGTAGTTGTCATTGTTGTTTACCAGGCCCGGGCTGGGTTCGAACCTGCCAGCCTCCGTGTATGTGGCTGATGCCATAACCATTGTGCTTTGGGTGCTGAGCCAAGCATAGGATTCTTTTTTTTTTAAGCATAGGGATTCTTGAGTGCTGATATTAAATTCCTGTCACAAATCTTGGGTGCTTGGGTGGCACCTGTGGCTCATGGGGTGGAGTGCCGGCCCCATATGCTGGAGGTGGCAGGTTCAAGCTCAACCCCTACCAGAAACTGCAAAAAAACCCCCAAATCTTGGGTGCCTATCACAAATGAAGAAACCCTACCTTTAGGGAGTTCATAATCGGGCAAGGTTGGTAAGAAATGCATACATAGATTTTGAATAGTACTTGTAATGTGAATAATATGCTGAGTGTGGAGGTATTAGCCTGCAATCCCAGCACATTAGGAGGCCAAGGCAGGAGAATCATTTGAGGCCAAGAGTTAGAGACCAGCTTGGGCGACATAGGAAGACCTTGTCTCAAAAATAAATAGCTCACATTGAATGTAGTGGTGCTAAGGCTGGGATGCAGTGGCTCATACTTACAAACCTTGGCACTTTGGAAGGCTGAGGCAAGAGGATCACTTGAGGGAAAAGTTTGAGACCAGCCTGGGCAATATAGTGAAACCCTGTCTCTACAAAAAATTAAAAAATTAGCCTGGCATGGTTTCATGTACTAGTAGTACCATCTCCTTGGGAGGCAGAGGCAGAAGGATTGGTTGAGCCCAAGAGTTCGTGGTTGCATTGAGCTAGGATGATACCACTGCACTCTATGGGGGTAATAGAACCTGACTCCGTCTCAAACAAAACAATAGAAAACACATGAAAAGTTCGGGTGGTGATAAAGTGCATGAGATTGCTAAGATTGGAAGAGGAGGATTGAAAATTGTGCTCCGAGGGGGATGTCCACAAATGAAGGACAGGAAAATGAAGATAACCTGGAGAAAGAAGCTGCAAAGAACTCAGTGGAGGTTAAGTCAAGGGAGTTTTCTCTTAATTTGTGAGTGTGCTCTGTATCTTGAGAGGGAACCAGTGAAAAGGCAAGAGAGAGAGGTAATTCTGTTTTAAACACAGTTGTGGATAGGATGGTAGCATATGGAACTGAAGCCATAGTGGAGAGAGTATGTTTATAGAAAGGCTTGTAGCTTGGAATTTTTTTTTTTTTTTTTTTTTTTACAGTTTTTGGCCAGGGCTGGGTTTGACCCTGGGTTTGAACCTGCCACCTCTGGCATATTGGGCTGGTGCCCTACTCCTTTGAGCCACAGGTGCCTCCCTGTAGCTTGGAATTTTGATAGTGACCATTTTCTAGAGGATTAACAGCATTTTTGGTGCATGAGTAGCAATCTGGCTACTTGTACAGAACTGAAAGGAAGCTCCAGTGTTATTCAGTTTGTCCTTTCCCAGTAGACTTTAAGTTCCTTGAGAGCAAGGATTATTTTGTCTTTGTTTCCAAAGACATGGTCTCCAAAAAAGGATAGATAAACAATACATAATTAATAAATTAAAATGCAAAATACAAAAACCTTATATGAGTCTAATGGTTTAATAGAACATCTTCATTACTCTCTACAGAAAATAATGGAAAAAATTACCAGCTGTCACATTTTACAGCTGTTAATTGCTGGCAGTCGTTCTGAGTTGGCACCCAAGCACTTTTGACAATTTTGACTTTCCTGGAACCACATGGGAGCTCTGGACATCAGTGTGATCCAGAAAGATGTGATCTGTGCTTCAGACTAGATTGAAAAGTTGTATTAGAGAAAATGTAATGCCTCTGATTCACATAATTTGGCTTTATAAAATTACTGTTTATCACCAGTAAGTTAGCATAGGACTTGAGATGTTAAATATGTTTGGATTCCTAGAGATGGTCCCCCAAATCCTAAAGTCATTCAGATAGTTGGTTATGCTAGAAGATACTGTCACTTGCATGAGACATCTGACACATTCCTTATCACAAGAGGATTTCATAATAAGCCTAGTCTCATTTAGCCTCTCTTAAAGTCATGCCCTTAAGTGAAACAAAAGACCTAGTAACTGTCAGAATATGCTTCTGATCCTCTGAGAAACCTCTTACTCCATGGGTTAAAAGCCCATCAAAGACCCTGTTGGAGATCCATAATTCAGAGCCACTGTATGCTAGTGCTCTTTCCTTCAAACATATATGCAAATGATTATGGGTTGCTTTCTAGAGTCCATGCCACATTACAGAGATGATAAACCTTTGGAAGGCCAAGGTGTGATGGTGTGATGTCCCACCCTTCTCAGAAGTCTTGCCCAGCCAGAGATTTTCATGCATAGAACATAATTTAAAATTGTCACTTGGTATTGCTACAATGACAGCAAACTGTTGGGACAGCATGCTTAATGTTCACTAATACTTCAACAGAATGTTTAAAAAACCAAATTCTGCCTGCTTTCCAAAGAACATGCTGACCTGAATGTGACAAAGCGAACATTCGCTTAAGAACTTATTATCTTACTCTTATATAGCATTCAAAAATAGATTTGCTACAGGTGTCACATCTGACTTTCCTTGGTGATCTGTGTCAGCACTACATTTTGAATTAGTAAGAATCAACGGAGAGGTCTCAGTAGGGTCCACTAGCATTGAAATGGTGATGCTTGTATGTACTACCAGGTCATGGATCATTTGTATCTATTTAAATTAGATGAGAAACTGATGTGGTATGGACCCTAGTAAACTACAGAAAAAGCAAGAGAAAAGCTGGATGTGATACAGCTCAGAAAGTGAGGATTATGATCATGAAGCAACATGGTACAAGAGTGACAGCAGTGTGAGTAAATCAGTTGATAATCATTTAAAGTTTGAGTGTCTGGGGTGGTGCCTGTGGCTCAAGGAGTAGGGCGCCAACCCCATATACTGGAGGTAGCATGTTCAAACCTGGCCCTGGCCAAAAACTGCATAAATAAAATAAAATAAAATGGCACTTCTGGGTGGCACCTGTGGCTCAAGGAGTAGGGTGCCAGACCCATATACCCAGAGTGGCCGGTTCGGACCTGGCCCCGGCCAGACTGCAACAACAATTCAAAAAAAAAAAAAAAAAAGGCACTTCTTTTTTTAAAAAAAAAAAAAAGTTTGAGTGTCTGCTGTGTGCTACATATTGCTCTGTAGGTGACTGAAGCAGATCTGGTCTCTGGCTTGTGAAACTTGAATTTTAGTAGGCAGTACAGATAGCAACCAAGCAAAAGAATTTATACAAGTTATGAAGATTAAGAGGAAAGAAATTATTAACAGGATGAAGTGATGGAGAATAATTGTGGAGGGAGTGGGGTGAGTTATCTATAAAAGGTGTTGAAAAGACCCTTAGCCAAAGATCTGAGAGATAAAAAGAAAGGATATTGTGAAAAGTATCAGAAGAACATCTCAGACAGAGGGAAGCATAAACATAGAGGCCCTGAGGTGAGGGTAGCCAGGTGATGCCTACTATGTCATCCATGATAGATAGATAGTTTGGAGAACAGTAGGAAGCCCTTCCTTTGAAGCAAGGAAGTGACTTAGCTTATTAATGATTTAAAAAGCTTTTGCTGTCCTCCTTGCTGTATAGAGAGTAGCTTGGAGGAAGGCACTAGTGAAAAAGGAGATAAGAAGATAGTGCTCTATCTTGGTAGCTGGTGGCTAGATTAAGGTGGTAGATTAAGGAGATGGCGTTAGAACATCTGGGGGCCTATTGATGGATTGCATATGGGTGATGAGGGAAAGGAGGAAGAATGACTTCAAGTTTCTGTTACTTTGCAACTGGCTAGATGATGGTAATGTTTCACTGATAGGGAGAGAGCTGCAGTAAGTAGGGCCCCAAGGGGTGGGAGTGTGTGTGTGTCTTGGGAAGAAGGCATGGTAGCATTGACTCCTTTTTTTTTTTTTTTTGTTTGAGACAGAGTCTCACTTTGTTGCCCTTGGTAGAGTGCTATGGAGTCACAGCTCACAACAACCTCATGCTCTTGGGCTCAAGCGATTCTCTTGCCTCAGCCTCCCGTATAACTGGGACTACTGGCGCCTACCACAACGGCCAGCTATTTTTAGAGATGAGATTTCAGTCTGGCTCAGGCTGGTCTTGAACCTGTGAGCTCAGGCAATTCACCTGACTCAGCCTCCAGAGTGCTAGGATTACAGGCGTGAGCCACATGCCTGGCCAGTGACTCCTTTTTGGACCCCTTAGATTTGAGATAGATTGCCTTGAGGCATCCAGATGATGGTGTCAAAAGGAAGTTAGGTAATTGGAGCTCAGAGGACTATTTTAATCTTGAGATACATCTGTACATTTGGGAGACTTCCTCATGTAGAGGTCTTAAATGTCTCAGGAGTGCCTCCATCTCAACTAGAAAAGAAAGGTGAGAAGAGGGCCCAGGATGGAGACTTGGGCAAATCTAGCATTAGGGAGACAAAGATAAAGATAATCAAGAGAATATAGTATTAGAAAGTAGTGAGTGGAAAGAGTTGTGAGCTAGAGCCATCATCAAGTCTGAAGTGATGCTGTGAGGTGGAGAAAGATGATGATCAGCAAGCAACCATTGGACTTTACAACTTCAGGTTTGTTTGTGATCTTCACGTGACAGCCCCAGGTTAGAGGAGAGATGATGGAAAGAAGGAAAAGATGTTTGTGTTATTTTTCCCAGTTAGAGGATTTCATTTTATTGGGCTTGGTGCTTATAGCTCAGTGGTTAGGGTGCCAGCCATATACACCAGGGCTTTTGGGTTTGAGCCTGGCCTGGGCCTGCTAAATAACAATGACAAGTACAACAACAACAAAAATATTTGGTCTTCCACTTTCTTTCCTTTTTTTTTTTTTTTTTTTTTTTTGCAGTTTCTGGCTGGGGCTGGGTTTGAACCTGCCACCTCCAGCATATGGGGCCAGCGCCCTATTCCTTTGAGCCACAGGTGCCGCCCAGAACAACAAAAATATTTGGGTGTTGTAGCAGGTGCCTGTAGTCCCAGCTACTTGGGAGGCTGAGGCAAGAGAATTGCTTAAGCCCAAGAGTTGGAGGTTGCTGTGAGCTGTGACACCATGGTACTCTACCGAGAACGACAGCTTGAGACTCTTATCTCAAAAAAAGAAAAATAAATGAGATTTCATTTTATTTGTCCAGAAAAGTGGGTATTATCTCATTTTTACACATTAAAGTGGAATTTCTTAACATGGTATATATATATAATGGGGGGAGGGTCCTTTCATTTTCATTGTGTTCTCAAAGGATTTTTTTTTCTAGTGCGCTCCCCTTTCTCCTCACCAAAAAAGTTAACTTTTGCTTTATGAGGTTTCAAGTTCTTTGTAATCTGTATAAATAAAATTGTAGTATGATGTGGATATCATAAGTAAATATTGTTGGGTTCGTAAATTACACATTTTTTCTTTCTTTTCTTTCCCTCCCTTCCTCCCTCCCTCAGAAATATGTCGCCCTGGGTAGAGTGCTGTGGCATCATCCCTCACAGCAACCTTCAACTCTTGGGCTTAAGTGATTCTCTTGTCTCAGCCTCCCAAGTAGCTGGGACTACTACAGGTGCCTGCCACAATGCCTGGCTATTTTTTGGTTGTGGTTGTCATTGTTTGGCAGGCCCGGGCTAGATTTGAACCTGCCAGCTCCAGTGTACATGGCTGGTGCCCTAGCCGCTGAGCTACAGGCACTGAGCCACATTTTTTTTTTTCTTCCAAAAGTCAGAGTTTTGCTCTGTTGCCTAGGCTGGAGTGCAGTGGTGCAATCATAGATCACTGCAACCTTGAACACCTGGGCTCAAACAATCCTGATCCTCCTGCCTCAGCCTTCCAAGTAGCTAATACTACAGACTTGTACTACCATACCCAGCTACATTTTAAAATACTTTGTAGAGCAGGAAAAATCAGTATTTTGAGATAAACAGTCTGCCATTTTTCTTCCTTTGCCAGCAAGGTAATAAATTCCCTTTTCTTCTGCTCAAAAACCACTTGTTCTTGTTTTTTCTGATGTGGCCTGGAGGACAAGTCCTGACCTGTGGGTAACAGATTTTGGTGTTCCCTGGGCAGGCTCATTGGCTTCCTGATGGAATGGCACCTGCTGAAGAAGCAGGGAGCAGCCTGGGTCAGAGTTGTGGGTCTGCGCTGGAAGGAACGGCTTCTTTTCAGGGTGAGAAAGTTTGGGATGATCCCTGTAGCTACTGGGCCAAGTATGTTTTAGCTCTGGGGACCTCCCACCTCTGTCTCCCTGAAGTAGACACAGCTCCCCTGTAAACTGAGCTGAGCTAAGGAGAAGGAAACAGATTTGGAAAGGGTCTGGACACCAGGCCTCTTATTGGGTGAGTTCCCCTACTCGATGCACACTGAGACCATGATTCTACCCATTTGGGGGGGGGGGGGTTCAGACCTTCTTGTTGGTTTTGTTTTGAGGCACCTTTTTTTTTTTTTCTTTTTGAGACAGATGTCTCACTTTGTCATCCTTGGTAGAGTGCTTTGGCATCATAGCTCACAGCAACCTCAAACTCTTGGGGTCAAGTGATTTTCTTGCCTCAGCCTCCAGAATAGCTGGGACCACAGGCACCAGCTACAATGCCAGGCTATTTTTAGAGGCAGGGTCTCGCTTTTGCTCAGGCTGGTTTTGAACCTATGAGCTCAGGGCAGTCCACTTGCTTCAGCCTCCCAGATGAGGCACCTTTTGGGGGGTGGAAGTCACGAGGTTGAGTGGAAATAGGGAACCTGGTTTGAATTTAGAGCTCATTTTTAATGGGTCAGGGGGCCTAGGCCACCATCGAGAGGGGGCCACCGGTCTGAGGTGCCATTTAGGGTGGCAGTTTGTCTGCTTTGGATTCCCATTTGTTTGATAGGCCCTGGTATTTTGTGTTCAGAAAGAGAAATCTCTGTATTGTCTGTAGGTTTTTTTTTTTTTTTTTTTTTTTTTTTTTTTGGTGAGACAGAGTTACTTTGTCGCCCTGGGTAGAGTGCTATGGCATTACAGCTCACAGCAATCTCCAACTCTTGGGCTTAAGCAGTTCTCTTGCTCAGTCTCCTGAGTAGCTGGGACTATAGGTGCCTACCACATTGCCCGGCGTTGTTGTTGTTGTTGTTGCAGTTGTCATTGCTGTTTTAGCTGGCTGGGACTGGGTTCAAAGCCGCCACCCTCGGTATATGGGGCTGGCACACTATCCACTGAGCCACAGGTGCCGCCCTGTCTGTGTTTGTTATTTGGGTTCTGTTGCAACATAGAAAAGTTTCATCTTAAAAGTCCCTTGGAAAGAATTTTGTCTGAATAGTCAATTTATAGCGCAAACCTATGTCTAAGGAGAATGGCTTTATTGTAATCGAGTATATATGGCTGTTAAATGAAACCTTGAAATGCAACTTGAACTTGTCTCATGGCTAGAGTTCTGAAGTAAAATCTGTTGGAACTTTGTGTGGATGTGTATTATGTATGTTTAGGTATGTTTTGTGTATGTCCATGTATTGTATGTTTGTGCCTATATAGTTCTGGGGTCATAAATTAATCCCAAATGCATTTTTTTTGGTTCATGTGAATTGAATAAAATTTGGTGAGTAAACTAGGTTCTCAAAAAAAGGCATTACTGGCAAAAAAGGAGTAAAAATGTTTTCAAATTGTCAGTAATAGATAAATATTTTGTAGAGATGGGGTCTTACTATTTTTCCCAGGCTGGTCTCAAACTCCTTGGCTCAGTCAGTCCTCCTGCCTCCGCATCCCAGGTGCTAGGATTACAGGCATAAGCCACTGTGCCCAGCTCATATATTACATCTTGGTGAATTGTCTTTTGCAGGATTTAGTTTAAAAGTACCAGACAGTGGCTCGGCGCCTGTAGTTCAGCGGCCAGGGTGCCAGCCACATACACGGGCAGGTTCGAATCCAGCCTGGGTCTACCAAACAACAATGATGACTACAACCCCCCGAAAAAAATACTGGGCAGTGCATGAATGTGAAAATCAGTAAATTGCTGCTGCCATCCTTAAAAATGTTTTACTGCTCTCATTTGCAGTGACTTTTACATTCTGTTCAAGCTCAAGAATACATTAGAGTAGGTTGGGTAACTGATGTTACTTTTTTTTTTTTTTTTTTTTTAAGAGATAGTCTTACTTTGTCACCGTTGGTAGTAGAGTGATGTTGCATCACAGCTCACAGCAACCTCCAACTCCTGGGCTTAGGCAATTCTCTTGCCTCAGCCTCCCAAGTAGCTGGGACTCCAGGCGCTCGCTGCATGTCTAGCTATTTTTTGTTGCAGTTTGGTCAGGGGCTGGGTTCCAACCTGCTACCCTTGGTATATGGGGCCGGTGCCCTACTCACTGAGCCACAGGCGCCGGCCCAGATGTTTACTTTTAACGCAGTGTAAGTTACTCATGATACTCAATTTCTTCCATTTTTTTTTTTTTTAAGATTGGCTATGTTATTAATGTTTTATATGTAACTAAAACACTTAAAGCATTGATATGCATCATCCTTCTAGTTGTCTACTGATCATGTTTATTAATTTGTTGCAGATTATGCCAGGTTATCTTGGTCCTGTTTAACTTGGTAATTGAGGATAGAATTAAAAATTTTTTGGCCTGGCACCCATAGCTCAATGGTTAGGGCGCTGGCCACATACACTGGGGCTGGTGGGTTCAAACCAGGCCTGGGCCTGCTAAACAGCGACAACTACAGCAACAAAAAATAAAAGATATAAATAGCCGGGACTTGCATCTATAGCTCAGCAGCTAGGGCAATAGCCATGTATACCAAGGCTGGTGGATTCAAACCTGACCCGGGCCTGCCAAACGGCAATAATAATTAAACGGCAATAATAATTATAACAAAAAAATAGCTGTGTGTTGTGGCGGGCACCTGTAGTCCCAGATATTTGGGAGGCCGAGGCAAGAGAATCACTTAAGCCCAAGAGTTTTTGTTTTGTTTTTGTTTTTTGTTTTTTTGAGAGAGAGTCTTACTTTGTTACCCTCGGTAGAGTGGTGTTGCAGCTCACAGCAACTTCCAACTCTTGGGCTTAAGCGATTCTCTTGCCTCAGCCTTCCAAGTAGCTGGGACTATAGGCGCCCACCACAACAT
This sequence comes from Loris lydekkerianus, assembly GCA_963574355.1. Lineage (NCBI taxonomy): Eukaryota > Metazoa > Chordata > Mammalia > Primates > Lorisidae > Loris > Loris lydekkerianus. The sequence goes on along the minus strand of CAUYPK010133667.1, from coordinate 55,713 downwards.
CCGGCTATTTTCTTTTGCAGTTGTCATTGTTGTTTGGCTGGCCTGGTCCAGGCTGGAACCCACTGGCCTTGGTGCATGTGGCTGGTGTTGTAACCAGTATTATAACCACTGTGCTATGGGTGCCAAATAGTGAGACTGTCTCTCAGGAAAAGAAAAACAAGAAGTTTTTAGGATTGGGGGTCATTTTTCTAGTTTTGAGAGTAATTACTTGGAATCACAAAAGCAGTGAGTACCGTACTGCCAAAGGGAAGCAAATGATAACATGGAGTTAGAAGTGTTTTGGCTACATAGGAATTTTACTCTACAAATTGAAGTTGGGAGGTGGAGTTTTTTTGTGTGTGTGTGTGTGTTTTGAGACAGTCTCATTCTCTTTTGCTCTAGGCTAAAGTGCAGGGTCCTCAGCCCAGTTCACAGCAACCTCAGGCTCCTGGGTTCAAGCGATCCTCCTGCTTCAGCCTCCTGAGTATCGGAGGCTACAGGCGTCTGCCACAGGGCCACCACAGTGGCTGATTTTTTTCTACTTCTAATAGAGAAATGGTCTTGCTCTTGGCTCAGGCTGGTTTTGAACTCCTGAGCTCAAGTAATCCACCTGCCTCGGCCTCCCGGAGTGCTAGTATTATAGGTGTAAGCCATTGCTCCCTGCATCCACAAATAATTGAAAGTACTCCTACTGCCACTTCCAACTTTTCCTCTTTGGTGGGAGTACATCTCAATTTTTATAGGAAATTTATTGTAATTGGCATTATAAAAATATATTTCTTAGCAGACTTTGCTGGAACACATTTATCCCTAAATCAGAGATTGTTGAATTGGTATACATAAAAGACCCTAAAAGAAAACATTTGTTTTATTACAAGTACCCAGGAGGATTTTTTATAAATATGAAAGATATCTTTCCTCTAGCTTAAGTAAATATTTCAAAACAAATGTATGTTAGGTGATTATAGTAATGTGTATGCAGAGACTGGCAGTTAAGTTAGCAACCTCATTTACTGCCTACTAGTATATCACACTGCTTTGGCCTTAGTGTTTTCTTGGAGTAACCCTCTCTGTGGAGGGAAGTTCTCAGAATGCACAGCTTCCTGCATTCTTCAGCAAGACTGGTAGTACTGGTAGCCCCCAAGAAGATTCTTTTTTGTAGCATAGTATCCTGGGATGTCACATCCAAAGTAAACATTTGCAACTGATATGGATCAGTTCTAAAGTAAATCACACACACAATTCTGACTGGTACTGAAATTTGAAGTTAGTGTCCATTTTATCCATCCACCCTATTGGATTCTGTGTAGATGTGTAGGTACTTCTACACTTTACTGTAACTATTTACATTTATCTGTATGGGGAGGAAATTCTATATTATAGTACTTTCAGATTAAAACATACATGATTGTTGAGTGGTGCCTGTGGCTCAGTGGGTAGGGTGCCAGCCCCATATACCAAGGGTGGTGGGTTCGAACCCGGCCCCAGCCAAACTGCAAGAAAAAATAGCCGGGCGTTGTGGCGGGTGCCTGTAGTCCCAGCTACTTGGGAGGCTGAGGCAAGAGAATCACCTAAGCCCAGGTTGGAGGTTGCTGTGAGCTGTGATGTACAGCACTCTACCGAGGGTGACAAAGTGAGACTCTGTCTCTAAAAAAAAAAAAAAAAGACATGATTGTCAAAATAAAGTAAAAAGCTGTTAAGATCTTGGAACTCAGATTTATTTATTACAGAAATTTTGTAGCTAGGAATGACTGGATACTCCCTTTTCTATCTCTGTTGTATTTATTATGAAGTGTATATTTTGATAATGAATTTGTGAAGAAAGGCATTCTTTGAGGTGGTGACCTACTAGAGAAAAAAGTAATTTTATTGCATTCTGTCTCAGGTGATTGGTGCTGTGTTTCACCTTGTCTTTTTATTTTCCAGAGCCACTCTTAAACCTCCAATTTTCATTGCTTTTCAAAGATTTGAACTCCCAATCTGATAGTAAACCTTCCCTTTAAGAGCAGCCATCTGTTCTGAAGCTTTTCTGATGCCCTCCAGCCCCTGGAGGAGCTGGGTTTGAGGATGATTAACATTAACTTGGTATCTGGCCTGAAGGTACATAGAAAGAAATTTTCTGTCAAATCTCAGTATACCTAATAACTTTACTGCAGGCTTAATTTACATTTTCCTTTCTGATTGAAATCTTGTCATTTCACTTCTGCGTTTCTGGCTTTCTCCCATCTTGATGTGTTTCCTTCCCTTCCTGCTCCTTTAAGAAGAAAAAATGGTTAGCCAGTTGGGTAAAATTTTCTCAGAAATTTCTTATGGGCATGCTTACTTCAGGCAGAAAACAATTATGACCCTTGACTTTTCAAGGAGGAGATAAAATTTTGTGTGTTAGGTCATATATATAAATTAACAGGTCTAAACTTTGAAAGTCTGATTTATTCTCCAACAGATATTTACCAAGCCCAGTAAGATGAGTAATTACATTCCATGAATGAGTTTTAAAATATATACTGAATATATATACCATTTGCATTATGAAAATTCTTTGAACTACTGATAGATTTTTGTTGGCTCTAGTTAAGTCTTACTACTAGTTCTGCAAGTGTATTGAGGCCTGGCGTGGTTACCAATGCCTAAGCGGGAGTGAGCAGGGCAGTCTTTACCTGCTTCACCTGTGTTCCTCTTCCTATTTCACTGTGATCCAGGCTGAGTAATACAAAATCATTGACGACACTACTAATACTTGGATCTGCGCCTGCTCTGGCTTATTCCAGTTTTTTGACTTTTGATTTAAGATCACAGCTATAACTAGCTCCTTGCCATATTCAGTATTTCAGTATAATATTAGGCATTGGTGCCACATATAACAGGTGAAAAAGACAGTGTCTCTGCTCTCATTGAGGTTTTATTCATATTGAAGAAGGGAGAATAGAAGAAAAAAGGGTATGAAAGTAAATTCAGATAACCCAGTACCAAGAAATTAAAACCGTGTAATGGCATATCAAGTGGCTGGGCAGATTGAGGCTTTGGTCGTGCCACTTTTCGGGGGGAATGACCCTGGGAGATAATAAGGACCAAACCATGAGCATTTGGGCTGAAAGACAGCAAGTTAGAAGAGTGCTGAGTGGGGTGGGCCAGTGCAGCTGAGCACAGTGAATGAGGATGCGAGTGGTAGAAGAGGCAGGCAGGAGTCAGGTTCTATTCATTTTGAGTGGAAAGCCATGGGAGAGCTTTACAGGAAGGGATGGTATATCACTGCATCTGGCCTGTATTTGAAGAATACCTCACATAAAGTTTCCAATAAAAATAGAGAAGCCAAGCATGATGGACTGTATCTATAGTTCTCGATACACAGGAGGCTAAGGTGGGGGATCACTTGAGCCCCAGGAGTCCATGGTTGTAGTGTGCTGTGATCTTGCCTATGAATAGCCATTGTACTGCAGCCTGGGCAACGTAGCAAGACCCTGTCTCCAAAAAAAAAGGCGCAAAATAATTAAAAAATCAAGATTATGGGTAGGTCTTGGTGGTTCATGCCTTTAATCCTAGCACTCTGGTAGGCCCAGGTGGGAGGATTGCTTGAGGTTAGGAGTTGGCGACCAGTCTGAGTAAGAGCAAGACTCTGACTCTGTTAAAGTCAGGAAAAGTAGCCAGGTGTAGGGGCTGGTGCCTATAGTCCTAAGTGCTAAGGAGGCTCAGGCTGGAGGATTGCTTAAGTCCAGGAGATTGCAGTGTACTGTGACGATGCCACTGCACTCTAAACCTGGGTGACAAAGCAAGAAGATCCTGTCTCTAAAAACAAAAACAAGATTATGTAGATATCTACATCATTTTACTTTTGCATTATGAACAGTTTATTGACTTTATTTTTTTTTCCTTGAGACAGAGCCTCAAGCTGTCACCCTATGACATCACAGCTCACAGAAACCTCCAACTTCTGGGCTTAAGTGGTTCTCTTGCCTCAGCCTCCCAAGGAGGGAGTCTGAGTAGGAGTCCCTGGGACTACAGGCGCTCGCCACAATACCTGGCTATTTTTTGGTCGTAGTTGTCATTGTTTAGCAGGCCCAGGCTGGATTCAAACCCGCCACCTTTGGTGTATGTGGCTGACACCTTAGCCACTTGAGCTATAAGCACCAAGCCTATTGACATTTCTTTATATCTGGCCATACAAATCTAGAAATTTTACAAAAATAGAAGATAAGTCACCAAAAATGTATGTCTCAACTGTGAAGGGAAGTATAGCTGCCTACTTTGTTAGATATTGGTTGGATGAAAGTGTGAATGCCTTGTGATGCATCTGTACCATACAAGGCCAACAAAAGCAACTTCTTATTGTCTTTGTAGACTGCTTGCCTGGGTTTCGGCTGTCGTTCTGAAATGAAGACAGCCAGCTTGAGTCTGGCAATAGGGGAAGCATCAAGAGTCCAGCCATCTGCCTCTTCAGAGCAGAAATAGTAAATGAGATAGCAGGGAGGCTAAGAGAGTGGTTAGGAAGCAGTTAGGAAGGTTTCTCCTACCCCTGCCCATTTGGTTATCTGTGATATCTAAGAAACCTGACTTATCAGTGTGAAGTCCCACATCTGTGTATCATGATTTTAGAAAGAGAATGCTGTTTTCCTTGATTTTCTGGATGTTTCTGTGGAATAATAGTTTTCCCATTGTTTTTAGTTGTGATAGCTGAAATTTTTGATCTAAAAGAGAGGAGTAAACACAAGTGACACAAGGTTAATAAACAGATGGTAATAGCAATATAATCATTCTTAGGTGTATATTCTATAGCACATATAACATATCAAAGAGTTTTAGTACCTGGAGTTTCAGATACACACCTAAGAATGATTATATTGCTACTACCATCTGTTTATTAGCCTTGTCACTTGTGTTTTAGTCCTCTCTTTTAGGCCAAATATTTTTTTTTCTCCCCTTAAGAGAGAGGACCTTGCTCTTTCACCCAGACTGGAGCGCAGTGGTAAGAATAGCTCACCTCTGCTCTCCCTAGTGTTGGTACTACAGGTGCATTGTGACCGTGTCTGACTAATTTTTTTTTTTTTTTTTGTTAGAACTTTCGCTGTGTTGCTCAGGATAGTCTTAAACCCCTGGCCTCAAGTGAGCCTCTGCATCTCCATCTAGTATATCTCTATAAACTGTTGTCAGGAGGCTTTTGGTTGCATTGATAAGAAATTACATCATTTCTTACAAGAAGATCATTTTTCTGGGCGGCGCCTGTGGCTCAAAGGAGTAGGGTGCCGGCCCCATATACAGGAGGTGGTGGGTTCAAACCCAGCCCTGGCCAAGAACTATAAGCGCCCACCACAACACCTGGCCCTTCTTTTGTTGCAGTTTGACCAGGGCCAGGCTCGACCCGCCACCCTCCGTATAGGGGGCTGGAGCCTTACCCACTGATCCACAGGCGCCGCCCTAAATACACATCTCTTTACAGTATTCCTCATACTCGATTTTGGTCATTTGTGTTTGTCACGCTAAGTTCTTTAAAATCTAATAGTTGGACTTTTATTTCTAAAAGTTTGAATGATTACTAATACAAATTACAGTATTTGATTAGTAGTAATTGTGTAAATGTTGCAAGTTCATTTATTTAGATGTTAGCATCAATCATGAAATGTTATAGTAAGGCTAAAGTGATGAAATCATAAAGGTCGGTTTTAATCTTTTGATTAAAAAATTGTTTAAATTTTTGAACAATTCATTGTTTAAAAAATCAATTTCTGGCTCACCACCCATAGCTCAGTGTTTAGGGTGCTGGCCAGCCACAAACTCTTGTCACAGCTCACAGCAACCTCCAACTCTTGGGCTTAAGTGATTCTCTTGCCTCAGCTTCCCAGTAGCTGAGACTACAGGCGCCCGCCACAACACCCAGCTATTTTCCTGTTGAAGTTGTCATTGTTATTTAGCTGGCTGGGCTCCGGCCAGGTTGCAACCCTCCAGCGGGCACTGTAACTACCATGCTACGGGTGCTGAGCCATTATTTTTTTATTGTTGTGGATTCATTGAGGGTACACAGAACCAGGTTACATTGATTGCTTTTGTTAGATAAGGATCCTCTTATATTTGATTCCTTAACATTTTAAATGTAGGTTTAATTTTTAAGAAGATAATGCAGAATACCCAGTGATTAAAAATGTGGAGTAGTTTTAATATATGAGAAATTGGGATTGTTTTTAGGATATTCACCAATGCTTGTTGAAGCAGCTGCTGCTAAAGACATTGGAGTTGGTGGATTATAGGTAGATGTAAGTTACTTTTGCAATAAAAGGTTAAATAACAGCTACTGTTAGAAAAGAGGTCTTGAAAATTTTATTTGACTAAAATTACAAGTTGAACATTATGTGTGCCTAACACTGAATTAGGTCATTTGGAGATGTGACAAAGTGTGATAGATGTTCTCTACATGAAGTGAACATTAGCTAGTGAGCAAGCTATATATTAACATTCGTTAGTGACCTAAGATACAAATTTATTTATAATTATCATAAATTCTCTTTCATGTAAACCGTATATCATTGATTGCAGCATTTTCCTTAGATATACATGCCTAACCCTCTAGTTTAGTCTTGTTCCTGTCCCCGCACACCTAAGCAAGAGGGAAAATGCCCATCAATAAGTAACAAGTTTACTTTCAGTGGTGAGGGTGGAGGAGTAGAGAGATTAGCAATTTAGGGTGGAGAATGAAAGCCCTGCCGTGATTCTGACAAGCTATAGATGGCAATGATGGTAGCTGGAGAGGCAGTCTCCCTCTTTTCTTACTTAACTAGAGATGAGGGGAAAAGTATTGAAGTGGGAGGGTTTACAGACTTAGGTAGGAAAAGGTAGAGGCTTCTGAAAGATCTGAGCTAAGCTAATAAGAGAAGGGGAGGGAAAATAGGAACTGAAAAAGGAAAGGGGTCTAGAAGAGAGGTTACAAATGGGGTGTTACTGGTTTTTCCTTGACAAGACCGTAGGGTGCTTAGAGGGAGTCTTAGTAAATAGATTAAGGGTTCAGTAGCCTTCATGTCTTAGCCTGTCCCCATCACACACAAAAGTAAAACTCCTAACAAAGAACTTTTTTTTTTGGCAAGCTGAAGGCCCATCTATTGCAGTGGTTCTCAACCTTCCTAATGTTGCGATGTATTTTCATTGTTACAAAGGGATCACGACCCACAAGTTGAGAACTGCTTATCTGTTGGATCGGAAACTATATAAAAATTCTTAGTTTTTGAAGACTAACCATGGAGAAGAAAGAGCAGCTGAAACTAAATGCTGGAATGAGACTGAAGGCTAGAATAGTGGCAGGTTTGGGGTTTTGGTTGTGTGGAAGCTCTTTTGAGAGAATAGGGCAATGCTTGGAGCTTCACAGAGCTCAGAACTCCTGGGTTCAAAGCAATATCTTGCTTTAGCCGCCCAAATAGCTGGGACTACAGGCGCCTACCACAATGTTGGGCTAGTTTTTCTATTTTATTTTTAGTAGAGACGGGGTCTTACTCTTGGTCAGGCTGGTCTCAAACTACTGACCTCAGGCGATCCACCGGGCTCAGTCTGCCAGGGTGCTAGGATTACAGGCATTAGCCATGCGCTCAGACACTTATTTAGCTTTTTTTTTTTTTTGAGACAGAATCTCAGTATGTTGCCTTTGGTAGAGTGCTATGGCGTCACAGCTCACAGCAACCTCAAACTCTTGGGCTTAAGTGATTCTCTTGCCTCAGCCTGCCAGGTTGGTGGGACTACAGGCACCCACCACAATGCCCAGCTTTTTTTTTTTTTTTTTTTTTTATGTTGCATTTGTCATTGTTTAGTTGGCCCTGGCCAGGTTTGAACCTGCCAGCACAGTGCATGTGACTGGCACTGTAACCATTGTACTGTGGGCACTAAGCCATTATTTAGCTTTTTATAAACTAAATTAGTTTGAGTTTGTTCAGTACACTAAGCTCTGTGAGAATAAGGACCATATCAGCCACTTAGCACAGGGCTTAGAAAATTTTGATAGTAGCTATTTAAACTATTGGCTGTGAATGAATGAAAAAACAAATGGTTTCCCAGGAAGAGAAATGACAACAAAATTCAATTTTTGATCATTGTCCAGAGAGTGGCTTGAGGAGATAGTTGGTCTATTGGAAAAGATAGTTGGTCTATTGGAAAAGGAGATAGTTGGTCTTTTGGAAAAGAACATAGATTTTTAGCGGAGGTAGAGGGCTGTGTTTTTTTTGGGATGGTAGAGACCTATCAGGAAAATTACAAACTATTCAAATTAATTTTAACTACATAACACCACATCTACTTTGTGTCTTTTTTACTGATTTTGTCCCTTTTTCCCCCTTCTACCTCAGTTTCCATGTTTGTATTTCCTTTTATTGTTCATAACTTCTTGATTTCTCAGCAGAGTATCAAATGGAGATATTTTCTTTTTCTTTTCTTTTCTTTTTTTTTTTTTTTTTGAGACAGCCTTAGGCTGTTGCCCTGGATAGAGTGCCTTGGAGTCATAGCTCATAGCAACCTCCAACTCTTGGGCACAAGCGATTCTTTTGCCTCAGCCTCCCTGGTAGCTGGGTCTACAGGCGCCTGCCACAACCCCTGGCTATTTTTTGTTGTTGTTGTTGTTGTTCCCATTGCCATTGTTATTTTAGCTGGCCCGGGCAGTGTATGTGGCCGGCACCCTACTCACTGAGCTACGGGTGCTGCCTATTTTCTACTTCTAAATACAGGTTTTGTGTTGCTTGTTCCTAACGTGAAAAAATGAATAATATATGGTATGTAACTTTTTTGAAAATGAACTATTTGATAGTTGCATATAAAAAGTGTAAGAATTTAATGGACTCTCCCACTGGGTAAACATTTATTTCCTAGGCACCTTTGGAAGTAACCACATTAATGAATTTAATTTGGTTTATTATTTTAGATAAATTGATTTTTTTTTTTTTTTTTTTTTTTTTTTTTTTAGGCAGAGCCTCAAGCTGTCACTCTGGGTAGAGTGCTGTGGCATCATAGCTCACAGCAATCTCCAACTCCTGGGTTCAAGTGATTTTCCTGCCTCTGCCTGCCAAGTAGCTGGGACTGCAGGTGCCTGCCACAACACCCGGCTATTTTTTGGTTGTAGTTTTCATTGTTGTTTGGCAGGCCCGGGCTGGATTTGAACCCGTCAGCTCTGGTGCATGTGGCTGGCACCTTAGCTGCTTGAGCTACAGGCACAGAGCTGAGATAAATTGATTTTCCACCATTTTAAGAATATTAAGAGAGTCATGTTGGAGGATACAAATAAGCACTGACTCAGAAAGCTACATGAGGAAGCCACCTTACCAACCTATCACAGTAGTTAAAGGCAAAGAAGAATGATGTTGGAAAGCAGTGACAACATTAGCAAAGCTAGAAGGAGGATAATTTCTGTATTTTATAGCAATTTTTTTTTTTTTTTGAAACAGAGCCTCAAGCTATTGCCCTGGGTAGAGTGCTGTAGCATCACAGCTCATAGCAACCTCCAACTCCTAGGCTCAAGTGATTCTCCTGCCTCTGCCTCCCAAGTAGCTGGGACTACAGGTGCCTGCCACAACACCTGGCTGTTTTTTGGTTGCAGCATCATTGTTTGGCGGGCCTGGGCTGGATTCGAACCCGCCAGCTCTGGTGTATGTGGCTGTGCGTTAGCTGCTTGAGCCATAGGCGCCAAGCCAACAGCAAATTTTATTGTCTATGTAAAGGAAATTATAGGCATGACTCTGAAGAAAGGTTGATTTTAAGATGCCAAAAGTTTTGTTTCAGAAAACTCCCAACTTTGTCTTTGTGCCGGTAGCACAGTGGTTACTGCGTTAAGCCACATACACCGAGTCTGGTGGGTTCAAACCCAGCCCGTGCCCGCTAAACAACAAATGACAACTGCAACAAAAAATACTGGGCATTGTGGTGGATGCCTGTAGTCCCAGCTACTTGGGAGATTGAGGCAAGAGAATCGCTTAAGCCCAGGAGTTTGAGGTTGCTGTGAGTTGCGACTTCATGGCACTCCACTGAGGGCGACGTCATGAAAGTCTTGCTCTGTCCCTCCAGATAGAGTACAGTGGTGTTATCATAGCTCATAGTTCCCTTGAACCTGGGATCAAGTAAGCCTCTGGCCTTAGCCTCCAGAGCAGCTGGGACTATAGGCATGTGTCACCACACCTGGCTAATTTTTCTATTTTTAGTAGAGACTGGGACTTGCTCTTGCTTAAGCTGGTCTAGAACTCCTGAGCTCAAGCAATCCATTAGCCTCAGCCTCCCAGAATGTTAAGATTATAGATATGAGTCACCATGTTAGGATTGAGAAAATTTCCAGCTTCTGATAGGTGACTTACCAGGTTAACTTTGGTTCATTAGAACATATTTTTAAGGGCCTTTGAGCAAGGCCTTTTACAGCTCATTTATGATATTCATACACTTTTCTTGGGTATAGTAAAAGCTTGGTTTTAAGCATCATGAGTGGAAGTTCCAGTCTTAACTCTGCCTCTTATCAGTACTATGATCTTGAGCAGATCACTTAACTCCTGGAAGCTTTATTTTCTCATTTGTGAATTGTAGATAATAACCCCATCAAATTCTCCTTTAGAGGGCAAATATTTGTCACCATTTGGGGTGATTTTTCTAAAACATGTCTAATTATTTTGCTTTCTCACTTACAATCCTGTGAACTTCACATATCTCTCTGTAGCTTGTCCCATTTCAATATTCACCTCTAGCCTCCCTTCCTTCTGTCCTTTCTCCAAGTTCTGCTTGTTCCCTAAACAGCATTTGCTGTGTTTTCCTGGCAGCTTTTTACTTTAAAAATTCTTTTAAGAAGAAAAAAAAGTTTCTTCTTTCTCTCTTTAAGTTCTTTAGAGATTAGAAATTGGGTAATTTTTTTACAGCTTTATTTTATAAATATTTTAATTTAAAGTATTTATGTAGTGGGAGGATTCACTTTGAAGGAAATTTTTTTAAATATGATGATATCCAGATGCTCACTAAATATAATGCCCATGACTTTTTAGGTGTTAGTCAATATATCTTTGCCTAATATATAAGCAAAAAAAAAGTCAGGGACTGTACTTTTTTTATTCCCTAAACTTTGTATTGTATGAGGAGGACATATTTCAGAAATTGAGTTTGGGGGGATTAACTACAGACAAGTGTAGGCTTTGGGTTTCCTAATGCCTTTGACTTCCTCTCAATCTCTTACAAGTTTTAAATAATATACAATTTGCCTTCCCTGCCTTAAATTATGGAATTTAGTTTCAAAATTAAAGTGAATAGGCTCAGTGCCTGTAGCTCAGTGGCTTGGGCGCCAGCTATATACACCAGAGCTGGTGGGTTCAAATCCAGCCAAGGCCTGCCAAACAACAGTGATACCTACAACCAAAAAATAGCTGGGCATTGTGGTGGGCGCCAGTAGTCCCAGCTAGTTGGGAGGCTGAGGCAAGAGAATCGCTTAAGTCCAAGAGTTTGAGGTTGCTGTGAGCTGTGATGCCACAGCACTCTACCCGGGATGACAGCTTGAGCCTCTGTCTCAAAGAAAAAAAATTAAAAGTGGATATACTCATATTGAATTGTGTTTTAAGACTTAATATTGCCTGGACTACGCAAAAATTGATGTGAGGAGTCATTGCTCTAATTGATAATGTAAGAACATAGGAAAAAAACTGGACTAGTTGTACAATATTTTGTTTATTTTTTTGTACAATATTTTAATATTTTTAGGTTTTATATACTGAGTTTGCCTGATTACCTGCCTGATGCAGTCTAGCATTAAGTGATTTTTAACCTTGGCTCTATATTAGGGGAATGTAGTGTTTAAAAAAATGTAGGCACAGGCAGTGCCTGTGGCTCAAAGGAGTAGGGTGCTGGCCTCATATATTAGAGGTGCTGGGTTCAAACCCGATCCTGGCCAAAAACTGCAAAAAAAAAAAAAAAGAGAGAGAGAGAGAGAAAAATATAGATTCCAGGGCCCCACTCCATTGGAATCATCTTGGGCTGGTTCAAGACCAGCCCAAGCAAGAGTGAGACCCCGTCTTTAAAAAATAATCGGATGTTGTGGCAGACGTGTAGTCCCAGCTACTTGGGAGGCTGAGGCAAAAGGATCACTTGAGCTCAAGAGTTTGAGGTTGCTGTGAATATGACACTACAACACTGTACTAATGGTGAGAAAGTAAGACTGTCTCCAAGAAAAAAAAAAAGATATCAGATGGAAAATCTCAGGTTAGGGCGGTGCCTATGTCTCAGTGGGTAAGGCACCAGCCCCATATACTGAGGGTGGTGGGTTCAAACCCGGCCCTGGCCAAATTGCAACGAAAAAAATAGCCAGGCGTTGTGGCGGGTGCCTGTAGTCCCAGCTACTCGGGAGGCTGAGGCAAGAGAATTGCCCAAGCCCAGGAGCTGGAGGTTGCTGTGAGCTGTGTGATGCCACGGCACTCTACTGAGGGCGATAAAGTGAGACTCCGTCTCTACAAAAAAAAAAAAAAGAAAAGAAAATCTCAGGTTAAAGATGAACGTAGCTGTACCAATTTGCAGATTGTTTGAACAACTCTAGTGAATTAAGACTATTAAATTACAGTGTGTTGTTTTTTGTGGATAATCTACATAAATAATCCTCAAAAGGTTCATTTCAACATATAATAGCTTTATACTTCAAGGCATTAGGAAGTGGGGGGTGAGTTGAGTATTTCTTATGAGTTTTAAGTTGTTTTTTAATAACTTCAGCCACTGTTTTTATGATTAGTCACAGCATAGACAAAAATATATATTTTATTTTTAAAATATTTTGTTCATTTATTTATTTTTGAGAAAGGGTCTCACTCTTTTGTCCAGGCTAAAGTCCAGTGATGGGCGGTGCCAGTAGCTCAGTGGGTAGGGTATCAACCACATATGCTGAGGCTGGCAGTTCAAACCCGGCCCAGGCGAGCTAAAAACACAAAACAAAACAATGACAACTTCAACGACATCAACAAAAAATAGCCAGCGTTGTGGTGGACGCCTGTAGTCCCAGCTACTTGGGAGGCTGAGGCAAAAGAATCACTTTAGCCAAGAGTTTGAGGTTGCTGTGAGCTGTGATATCACAGCACTCTACTGAGGACAACAACTTGAGGGAAAAAAAAGAAAGAAAAGAAAAATGAAAAAGCACAATGACATCATGATAGCTCACTACAATCTCAAAGTCCTGGGTTCACATGATCCTCCTGCCTCAGCCTCCTGAGTAGATGGGACTACAGGTTCATGCATCCACACCCCGTTGAGTTTTCTATTTTTTATAATGATGGGTCTTACTGTATTCTTAGGCTGGTCTCCAACTCTGGTCTCAAGCCATCCTCCTGCCTTGGCTTCTCAAAGTGTTAGAGTTATAGGCATGCGCCCTCTACCCAGTCTAAGATATAGATATTTAAGAAAAAAATGGTTTGAGCTTTTGCTATTGATGTTAAGATCGCTATTTTTTTGTTCAATGGTGTATTTGGAACAAAAGCTCTTTAGGATATAGATGAAATAACATTAACACAACAAGAAAGTTAAACATTTTTAAAAGTCTTATAAATAAATCTTTTTTTTTTCATTTTTTCCCTATCATAAGGATTATAAATAAATCTTTACTGCAGAATTTTTTTTTTTTTTTTTGAAACAAAGTCTCAAGCTGTTGCCCTGGGTACAATGCTATGGTGTCACAGCTCACAGCAACCTCAAACTCTTGGGCTTAAGTGATTCTCTTGCCTCAGCCTCCCAAGTAGCAGGGACTACAGGCGCCTACCACAACACCTGGCTATGTTTTTGGATGTAGTTGTCATTGTTGTTTGGCAGGCCCGGGCTGGATTTGAACCTACCAGCTCTGATGTATGTGGCTGGTGCCCTAGCTGCTGAACTATAGGCACCAAGCCTACAGCAGAATTTTTGTAACTAAGGAAAAATAGGACTATCTAGGATAAATATCTAACTAATAAAATTAGCTATCCATGTTGGGCTCAGTGACTCACACCTATAATCCTAGCACTCTGGGAGGCCAAGCAGTGACTCCCTTGAGCTCAGGACTTGGAGACTGGCCTGACAAAATTTGAGACACTGTCTCTACTATAAATAGAAAAACTAGCTAGGCCTCATGGAGCGTGCCTATAATTCCAGTTATTTGGGAGGCTGAGGCAAGAGGATTGCCTGAGCCCAAGAGTTTGAGGTTGCTGAGCTGATGATGCCACAGCACTCTACCTAGGGTGATGGAGGGAGACTCAGTCTCAAAAACAACAACAAAAAAATTACCCATCCATTCACATGGAATTTAGGAAATAACTGATTTAGGATACTATAAAAAAATAGTTTCTCTGGCTGGGGTTGGTGGTTCATACCTGTGCTTCTAGTACTCTGGGAGGCCGAGGCAGGTGGATAGCTTGAGCTCATGAGTTTGAGACCAGCCTGAGCAAAGTGAGATCCTGTCTCTACTAAAAAGTAGAAAAACTGAGGCAAGAGAATTGCCTGAGCCCAAGAGGTTGCTGTGAGCTATGATGCTACAGCATTCTACCCAGGGCAATAGCTTGAGATTCTGTCTCCAAATAAAAAAATAAGTTTCTCTTTTATTTACTGTTCACAAGTTTTCACCTACAATGTGTTAGGGGAATACACACAGACCAGAGAATATATCCAGGCCCTCTTGAAGTTCTTGGTCTAAGGGAGCGTGGGATTTTGAATAAGAAATAAAAAGAGCTCTGAATGTTTTTTGAAAACTGCAGTGTGCTTCAGTGAGGCAACTCTTTTGTTCCGTCTCCAAAAGTGCAATGTTGGCTTTTCTTGGAAATTTTAGAGCCAAAGGGAACTTAGATTTGGTTCAGTTTCTCATTTTACAAGTGAGAATACTCAGATCTCGGAAGATGATGTGACTGACTTTCTTAGGATGGATGGCTCAGTAAAGGACTGGAATGGTTGGTTTGTAACACTGGGGTTTCTGATTTTTTTTTTTTTTTAATTTTTATTTTTTTTATTAAATCATAGCTTTGTTACATTAATGCGATCATGGGGCACCATACACTGGTTTTATAGACTGTTTGACACATTTTTATCACACTGGTTAACATAGCCTTCCCGGTATTTTCTTAGTTATTGTGTTATGACAAGAGGTCAATTTTTCCCAAATGGTTTCTGATTCTTAATCATTTGTACTCTTTAGCTTGTCTCTAGGGGCATATGAAAGTTAAGTGTCATATGACAAATAGGATCATGCTCAAATCTATTCATTCAATAGACTTTCATTGATCTGCATTAGATGGTGGGATTACTCAGAATGAATGATAAAGCTCTTACTGTTCATTTTTTCACAGTCTCTAGCATGAAAATATGGGCAGTTTGGGAACTGTTAAATTTCTTTCTTGTAACTAATTTAGCACATTGATTAAGGTGGCAGGTACTTAATAGCCATATAATTAATTGTAAGAGGAAAAACAATCTCTACTCTGTTTCTTTATCTGTAAAATAGAGATAGTAATGCCTACCTTGTAGGGTTTTTAGGATTTAAACATGTATATAAGGCACTTAGAATAGTGCCCAGTTCATAGTAAACCTTAATACATAACAGCTATTATGACTATAAAAAGCATCCTTTAAAAAAAGTCATACCTTTTTTTCCTCCCTAGTTTTACAGATGAGAAAGTTGAACCATAAAGAATTTAACTTAACCCTTGATTCCATAGCTAGAAAGTTTGAGAGCCAGAATTTAAACACAGGAGAATTGTTTAAATTCTGGTAGGTTTAAATCTACACAGACTGTTAGATTTAATAATGATCCAGAGTGTGTTCCAAACCTACCATTATTAGATTTAATAATGATCCAGAGTGTGTTCCACCAGAAAAGCTCTCAGAATTATAAGCATCACAAGGTATTGGTGTCTCAGAAAGTTAGGAATAGTATGTTAGCTTCAAATTATGTAGTGATACAATAGTTGCTTTCTCCTGAAGAGAGCAAGCAGAATGAATTTTGGGAATGTTGCCTGTGTCATCCAAGTTCAACTTGTTAAGTATTTTTATTTTTAGCCATTGGGTGATCCTAATTTGAAATTCAAGGGATTTGTGATATATTATATGACATGTTAAAAATTACTAGTTCCTTGTTGCATTTTGTAAGAATTGGAGGCTCGATGCCTGTAGCTCAGGGTTAGGGTGCCATAAGTATACACCGGGGCTGGCAGTTTCAAACCTAGCTGGTCCTGCTAAACCACAGTGATAGTCACAAAAAAAAAAAAAATAGCCGGGCATTGTGGTGGGTGCCTGTAGACCCAGCTACTTGGGAGGCTGAGGCAAGAGAATCATTTGAGCCCAGGAGTTTGAGGTTGCTGTGAGCTGTGACGCTATAGCACTCTATCAAGGGCGACATAGTGAGAGTCTGTCTCAAAAAAAAAAAAAACCCAAAAAACAAGAATTGGACTTTTTTTTCTTAGGTTGGTTGGTTTTGGTGGGGTTTGCCCCCCTTTTTCATTAGTTATTTTCGAAAGAATGGTAGTCTGTTTGTTTGAGACAGAGTCTCACTATGTCACCCTGGGTAGAGTGTTGTGGCGTCACAGCTCAGAGCAACCTCCAACTCTTGGGCTTAGATCATTGTTTTGCCTCAGCCTCCCTAGTAGCTGGGACTACAGGTGCCTGCCACAACCCCCGGCTATTTTTTTGTTGCAGTTTGTCCAGTACCGGGTTTAAACCTGCCACCCTCAGTATATGGGTCTGGTGCCCTACTCACTGAGCCACAGGCACCTCCCTGTTCTTTATTTCTTGTTTCTCTTTTTCATGCTTTCTTTTGGGTTGAGTACTTTTTTGTGATTCTACAATGATATTCTTTTTGCTGAACTACTAGGTGTAACTCTTTGTATGGTTGGTTAGTGATTACTTTAAGGTTTATAGAATGCATCTTTAGCTTACCACAGATGACCTTAAATTAAGTGGTAATTATATCCCTTCACCTACAGTATAAGATCCCTTCAACATTTCCCTTTCATTTTCCCCTCCAGCCCTAGTGCTTTTGTTGTCATAAATTATATCTGTACATGTTATAAGCTCCACGATGCAGTTTTTTTTTTTTTTTGCTTTAAACATTAATTATCTTTTATAGGTAGTTAAATAAAAAAATTGTATTTCCCTCAAATTTATTACCAGTTCTCGTGTTCTTTTCCTTTGTGTAGTTCCAGATGCCTACTTCTTTTTGTTTCTTCTTGAGAGACTTCCTTTAACCTGTCTTGCTGTCAGGCTTGCTGGTGTTGAAGTCTTTTGGTATTCGTATGTCTGAAAATTTTTATTTCATCTTTGTTTTTGAAACATTTTTGGTGGGTATAGGATTGCAGTTTGTCCCCCACCCCCTTAAAGATGTGCAACTATCTTTTGGCTTGCATTGTTTTCAGAGAGCTCTGCTGTCATCCTTTTCGTTCTATGTAATGTGTCATTTTTACTTCCAGCTTTTTTTTTTTTTTTTGCAGTTTTTGGCCGGGGCCACCTGCCACCTCTGGTATATGAGGCCGGCATCCCACTCCTTTGAGCCACAGGCGCCGCCCAAGACAAAGCCTCATTTTGTTACCCTCCATAGAGGGCAGTGGCATCACAGCTCACAGCAATCTACAGCTCTTGGGCTTAGGCGATTCTCTTGCGTCAGCCTCCTGAGTATCTGGGACTACAGGAGCTCGCTATGACGTCCGGCTATTTTTTTGTTGCAGTTTGAACCCACCACCCTCAATATGGGTCCAGCACCCTACTCACTGAGCCACAGGCACCACCCATTCTTCCAGCTATTTTTAAGATTCACTTTTTTTTTTTTTAAAATCACTGGTTTTACATTGTTTAAGATATTCCTTGGTGTAGTTTTTAAACATTTCTTGTACTTGGTGTTTGTTCATCTTGGGTCTACAGGCTTATAGTTAGATCAGATTTGGGAAATTTCAAGCCATTAATTTCTTCAAATATTTTTTCTGCCTCCTCTCCCTTTATACAGGGTGTTCATAAAGTTTATGTGCAATTTACTTTTTTAATGGACACCCCATATATTAATTAGGTTATTTGAGATTGTCCCACAGCTCACTCCTAAGGCAAATGATCCCCTGCAGTGAAGCAGTACCATTCTGAGTATTCTACCTGATGCCCTGTGAATTAGATTTTTTCCTGTTTGTCTAGTGGGAACCAAACTATTCTTGCCCTGTGTGAGCTCTGGGGATTGTTCCTTGTTTTCCTGCTGGGTAATTCTTTCTCTGGCATAGGGTGGTGTCCTCTCATGCATATGCTGGGATGTACTTAGCCTGATTACCTAAGGGGGAACCTCTTCAGATCTCTGGAGTTCTGTCTTTGCAGCTTGCTCCTTTTTGGTACTTGTGAACTCTGGCCACTTGGGTTCTCCTTTCTTGCACCACAGGTGATTGATTGTATTACTGTGTTTGTTTTTCTTTTCTCAGGGATCACTGTCTTGTGCAGTGACGACTACCTAGAAACTTGGTAGGGCAGTGAACAACTTCATCTTGGCTAGAAGGCAAAGTGACTTTACATAGCCCATTACTTTTTTTTTTTTTTTTTTTTTTTTTTTGAGACAGAGCCTCAAGCTGTCCCCCTGGGTAGAGTTCTGTGACATCACAGCTCACAGCAACCTCAAACTCCTGGGCTCAAGCGATTTTCCTGCCTCTACCTCCCAAGTAGCTGGGACTACAGGCACCCGCCACAACGTCCAGCTACTTTTTGGTTACAGCCGTCATTGTTGTTTGGCGGCCCGGGCTGGATTTGAACCTGTCAGCTCAGGTGTATGTGGCTGGCGTCTTAGCCGCTTGGCCACAGGTGCCAAGTCGACTTTTTCTTTCTTTCTTTTTTTTTTTTTTTTTAAATAAAAATTAGTCATTAAAAAGCAGTGCATTTATGTTATTCCAGCATTTATAATAATATTTGCTTTTAGAAACTTGGGTGAACTATTCGAAAGGATGGAAAAGATATAAAGAAGAGTTACTAGATTCTTTCTGTAATGAGGGAGGGAAAAAATCAAGTTGATCCTAAATGGCTTATGTTTTAGTTTTATCTACTATAAATAAGTTGGATTTTATTTAAAATTCATCTTAGCATTTGGAGGCTTATGCTATTTCTGACCATATTAACAACATTTCTGTTATTAGAAATTTTAATTGTTTTATGTTATTTTTTTGGAATAGACTATTGATTCCCCCCGCCCCCCATCTTACTCAAGTGTGCTTTGAGCACATATTATCTAATAGGATCACAGGTCAAGCCTTATCACAAGAGTATTTATGTGTTTATTAGAGTAGAATTTATAAGCAACACATTGAATTTTGGATTTAAAATGAAATCTTTTGAGTCTAGTAAGGAGAAATGTAAATGTCATATATTCATCTCTTATACTTTCACATGTTTTTAAATGCCATTCACAGATCTGGGATTCTGGAGCCATCATTAACCAAAAATAAAAACAAAAACAAAACCCTCTTGTAACTAGTACCTTGAGTTCGGTATTCTACATACTATACTATTCTGACGTAGAAATTTGAAATCCTATGGGTTGGAGAGGGAAAGAGCCCCATGCAACTGTGAGTCATAGTTTCCACATGACTGTCCTACATCTTGTTTTGTAGAAATGTGTTTGAGGGTAGATGGTTTGGAGTTCCATTAGGAGGAGTGAAGGTATTCTAGGGGTGATAAGGGGCTAACTGCTGTTAGAAACCTAAATAGAAGAGCCTTTTGAAAAACTTCAGGCATGTTCATGATTTGTTAACAGTACTTCGATTATTATAGTGATTGTTACACTGGATCAGAAAATGCATTTACTGGCTTGGCACCTATAGCACAGTGGATATGGCGCCAGCCACATATACCGAGGGTGGTGGTTTCGAACCCAGCCTGGGCCAGCTAAACAACTGCAAAAAAAAAAAAAAAAAAAAAAAAAGCCAGGCATTGTGGCCGCCTGTAGTCCCTGCTACTTGGGAGGCTGAGGCAAGAGAATCGCTGAAGCCCAAGAGTTGGAGGTTGCTGTGAGCTGTGATGCCATGGTACTCTACTGAGGGCAACATAGTGAGACTGTCTCAAAAAGGAAAAAAAAAAAATATTTTCCTTAAAACAATTATTGTAACTAGGTAAAAGTAAATATGGTATAACTTTTGGTTTGGCTGTAATGGGTAGTAAACCTCAGATTTCATGACCTTTATGTTAGGATCAGGTAAGAAAGGAGATGTGTACTATTTTATGGCCTATTGAATTTGCTTCTGACCTTTTTAAAAGAGTATACCTTTTTGTTTCAGCATCATGTGCTTTTAAATATGACCAAACTATCTCATGTTAAGAGATACGGAGGCAAGGTATTTCAGAGCTGCCTTTTGTTACATAAACTGAATTCAGAGTTTGAGGGAAGTAAGTCTGAGTCTCATATTCACTTATGTGTTCAGTATTTTTGGTGACATGAAATCTCATTAACACAAATTACAAGTGTTTTGGATTTTTTAAATTTTAATTTTGATTCCTGAAGGTATACATAAGATTTTATACTTTTCATTTATTTGTTTATTTTTTTTGAGACAGAGTTTCACTAGGTAGCACTCAGTAAGAGTGTGTGGCGTCACAGCTCACAGCAACCTCAAACTCTTGGGCTTAAGTGATTTTCTTGCCTCAGCCTCTCAAGTAGCTGGGACTACAGGCGCCCACCACAACACTTGGCTATTTTTTTGTTGTAGTTGTCATTGTTGTTTAGCAGGCCCTGGCTGGGTTCAAACCCACTGTGTGGCTGGTGCCCTAACCACTGAGCTATGGGTGCCAAGCCAAGATTTTTAGTTTTTGAGGGAATGAAGATGTTTTACTGTAGAGCACTGAATGGAATAGACAATTACAACTTAGTCTGACTCTTCTAGAATAGATGCTCAAGAGCTCAAATTTTCCATACTTCATAACTGACTATAAACCTCTTGGGAGTGGGTGATGGCTTGTTTTTTTGTTTTTAAGACAGAATCTTACTTTGTCACCTCCAGTAGAGTGTCCTGGCATCAAAACTCACAGCAACCTGAAACTTCTGGGCATGAGCAATCATCTTGTTTCAGCCTCTGGAGTAGCTGGGATTACAGGCGCCCACCACAACGCCTAGTTATTTTTAGAGGCTGGGTCTTGTTCTAGTTCCGGCTGGTTTGGAACTCATCCCCCCACCTGGGCCTCCCAAGGCTTTTTTTACTTGAATAAAGAACCCTATGTTAATATAATTGGTAGTTATGATACAAGTTTATACTGTGTAGTAGCCTATATATTAAATTAGTATGCCATAGTGTGTGTGTGTGTGTGTATATATATATATATACACAGTAGTATATAGTATGATTATTCAGCATCAAGCTGTTTTGACAGGAACATAGTCTGAGGACAACTTTTTTCAGATTTTCCACATTAAAATTGACTCTGTTTGGGAAGCATCTGTCCCTCCAGACTAAGTTTTGTAGGAGGTGGAGAGGGAGACAGAAAAGGATTTGTTTACTGCAGGATCTATAATTCCTAACATGTTGCTTAGCATATAATGGTGTTAAGTATTTATTGACATTCTGAACTGTGCACACTGTTTTGCTATTAATAAAAATGAGTCATGACCATTGAATTGCACGTCTCTATAATGACAATATAGATTTTTCTCAGTTCTGAATTTACTTGCTACATAAATTTGCCTTAAATCTTTGGTACCTACTGCTAGTAGAGTAGCATGTTAATGGTATTTGAATACAAAATTATACATTTGGCTTCTATTACACACAGTCAACTTTCATTAAATGAGAGTGATAATAATTTACCTTCTCCACTCTGGCCTCACACAGTCATTTCTCATGTTTCCTATTTATTTTGTTGTTGTTGTTGTTGTATTTATTTTTTTTTTTTGGAGACAGAGTCTCACTGTGTTGCCCTTGGTAGAATGGCTGGCATCACAGCTCACAGCAACCTCAAACCATTGGGCTTAAGTGATTCTCTTGCCCCAGCCTCCCAAGTAGCTGGGACTACAGGCACCCCCCACAACGCCTGGCTATTTTTTGGTTGTAGTTGTCGTCGTTGTTTGGCAGGCTGGGCTGGGTTCGAATACGCCAGCTCCTGTGTATGTGGCTGGGGCCTTAGCTGCTGGGCTACAGGCACTAAGCCTATTTTTTTTTTGTCTCAAAAAAAAAAAAAAAAAAAAGAGTCTCTCTTTGTTGCCCTCAGTAGAGTGCCTGTGGCATTATAGCTTATAGCAACCCCAGTTCCTGGGCTCAAGCAATTCTCTTGCTTCAGCCTCCTGAGTAGCTGGGACTACAGGTGTCCATCACATGCCTGGCTGTTTTTAGAGATGGAGTCTTGGTCTTCTTGCTCTTGCTCAGGGTGGTCTCGAACCTGTGAGCTTAGATAATCCACCCACCTCAGCATCCCAGAATGCTAGGATTACAGGTATAACCACTATGCTGGCCTCTCTAGTCATTTGTAACTGCCCTCTGGAGTCATTATTTTCAATCAAACAGAACTTAAACCATGTCTAGAACTTTTCCTGTGTTCCTTTATCTATTTAATAATTTTTTTTCTGATTGCACAAGTGCTAGATATTATCATCTTTATATCCTACATTACAGTTGTATTGGTTCAAGGTTTCTTGATATTTCTTTTACCATTTTATAATTGTTTATGCTGAAAGAATTCATTTAATAAAGGTTTATCATATATAAAATTGGAGTATGTAAAAATAATCTGTGGTCATGGCTTATGTGTGTATGTTGGGACTGGGGGTGATTTCTCCAAGGTGTAAGCCACAGCTAGTTAGCCTGGTGTTTGTTAGCCCTCTCCTTTCCCCTGTAAAGGGTGATTCCTTTTTCTCTTCTTTTGTACTTGTCTGTTTTATTACGTTTTCTCCTCATTTCCCATTTCTGTTAACCCCCAAAGCACCCATTCTTACAGTGTTTTGCTATTTTATTTGTATATGTTGTTCTTGAAAATGTATTTAGTGTCTGTGTTTTTAACTTAGATAGATAATAAATGCTATTTTAATCTCTTGCCTATATTTTACTAATCGTGATATTTTAAAGCTTTCTTCCTGTTGCCATGTAAGGGTCTAATTCATTGCTTTGTACTACCACATAGTATTCCAGGGGGTATACCCATTCTATCTGCAGAAGCTTAGATAGCTTCCATCTCTTCATCACCACTGGCAGAGCTACAGTGAGCATTCTAGTACATATCCTTTTGTGGCCCTCTGTAAGAATTTAGCTGAATTGCAAGGGATCATAAGGTTTCCTTAAATTTAATTGGACTTAAGTAGTGCCAGACGGCTAGCCAGAGGCTTTATTCATCTTCATGCCCACTGTAGCAGGGCATGAGATTCCTTTGTCTCTTTGCCATGTTCTGATTTTCTAATTTTTGCCAATCCTGCCCTAAACTTAACATATGAGTGTATATTAGTGAAAAAGAATAAGTAGGTGTGGTGTGGTGGTGGGGGGTTGCTCTACCACATATGAATATATGTCTCAACACTGCACTGTTTTTATTACCTGGGCCTTATAGTAAGACAGACTAATGAAGCTGACTTGGAGTACTCAGAGATGGACACATGTATGTGTAGGATTTTAATATACGCTTATGATGTCACCAGAAAAACAAAGAGGAAAGGATGGGATTATTTAATGGATGGCATAGGGAAAACTAACTCATTATCTGTAGACAAATAAAATTGAATTCCTACCCAAATCATAAACAAAGGTAAATTAGGTGGATTAAAGGCCCACATGTGAAAGGTAAAACTATAGTTTAAAAAGAATATGACCCACGGGGTGGGAATGATTTCTTAAGTCTCTATTCAAAAACTCAAATCATAAGATATAAACTAAAGTGGCCAGATGCAGTGGCTCACACTTGTAATCTTAGCACTCTAAGGAGGCTGAGGCTGGTGGATTGCCCTGAGTTCAGGAGTTCAAGACCAGCCTTTAGACAGAGTGAGACCTCATCTGTACAAAAAAAAACCCGGCTGGGCGTTGAGATGGGCGACTGTAGTCCCAGCTACTTGGGAGGCTAAGGCAAGAGAATCGCTTAAGCCCTGGAGTTTGAGGTTGCTGTGAGCTGTGATGCCACAGCACTCTACCAGGGGCGACATAGTGAGACTCTGTCTCAAAAAAAAAAAGAAAAAAATTTAAAAAAAGATGTGTATCAACTAAAGTGAATTTTATCATATGAAATTAAAATTGCTTAATGGGCAGAACTTTTTTTTTTTTTTTTAAACTTTTACCTCTGGCAGTGTGCATGGCACATTAGTTAGGAGAGGGGTGGCTGAATTGCTTGTGTACACATATACTGTGTTGGCAGATAAGGAAGCCTTAGTTTACTAAGTTGTCCCATTTTACTCAGAAGTGAAATTGGAAGCCTCTATATGATAATTCTTCCCTTTCCTGAACACATATAGAGAGATATATTCAATGTTTTCTGTATATAGTATTCATTACTTGGTGGTTTTTTTATTATTGTTGTTGTTGAGGATTCATTGAGGGTATAGAGAACCAGGTTATACTGATTGCATTTGTTAGGTAAAGTCCCTCTTATAATTGTGTCCCACCTTCAAGAGGTGTGTCACACATTGTGACCCCCACCCCCTTCCCTCCTTTCCTGTCTCTGCTCTCCCTTTCCCCCTCTCCACTCACCCCTTCCCCCGTCCCTTTCCCCCACTCCCCACCATGTACTAGGTCATCGGTTGTCCTCATGTCAGAATTGAGTACATTGGATTCTTGCTTCTCCATTCTTGTGATGTTTTACTAGGAAGAATGTGTTCCACTTCCATCTAGGTTAATACAAAAGATGTAAAGTCTCCATCTTTTTTAATGGCTGAATAGTATTCCATGGTATACATATACCACAGCTTGTTAATCCACTCCTGGGTTGGTGGCATTAGATTGTTTCCACAGTCTGGCAATTGTAAATTGAGTTGTAATTAAATAGTCCAGTGCAAATGTCCTTATGATAAAATGATTTTTTTTTTGTCTTCTGGGTACCCAGTAATGGATTGCAGGATCAAAAGGAAGGTCTAGTTTGAGTTATTTGAGGATTCTCTATACTTTCTTCCAAAAAAGTTGTATTAGTTTGTAGTACCACCAGCCGTGTAAAAGTGTCTTTCTCTCCACATCCATGTCAGCATCTGCAGCTGTGAGATTTTGTGATGTGGGCCTTTCTCACTGGGGTTAGGTGATATTTTAGAGTGGTTTTGATTTGCATTTCTCTGATAATTAGGGACAATGAGCATTTCTTAATATGTTTGTTAGCCATCCTTCTGTCTTCTTTAGAGAAGGCTCTATTCATCTCTCTTGCCCATTGATAGAAGGGATTGTTGGCTTTTTTTTTTTTTAAAGAGCCAGAGTCTTTGTTGCCCTTGGTACAGTGCTGTGGCGTCACACAGCTCACAGCAACCTCCAGCTCTTGGGCTTAGGTGATTCTTTTGCTTCAGCCTCCCGAGTAGCTGGGACTACAGGCACCCGCCATGACGCCCAGCCAGCTATTTTTTTGTTGCAATTTGTCCGGGGCCGTGTTTGAATCCACCATCCTCAGTATATGGGTTAGCACCCTACTTACTGAGCCACAGGCGCCGCCCAGTTGACTTTTTTTATGTTGCTTAATTTGAGTTCTCTGTAGATCCTGGTTATCAAGGTTTTGTTTATGATAAAATCATTCTGATGGTTATTTGCATTGGTTATTGTCTCTTTAGTTGTACAGAAGGTATTCAATTTGATTAAGTCCTGTTTGTCTTTTGTTACTGCAGTTGTCTGTAAAGGCTTCTTTATAAAGTCTTTCCCTGTCTGATTGACCGGCAAAGATCTCACAGACCACCAAGGCTTGTACGAAAGGTTTTTATTGGCGAGGGAGGGATGCTGCAGAGCAGCACCAAGGAGGAGAGAAAAGAAGAGGGAGATAGGGGAGAATAAGAGAGAGAGAGGAAAGGGCGGGGAGAGACGGGGAGAGAGAGAAGATACTGAGAGAGACAGAGGAGAGAGAGAGAGCGAGAGAGAGCACACGTGTGTGTGTGTGTGTGTGTGTGTGTGTGAGAGAGAGAGAGAGAGAGAAAGAGAAACAGAGTGTGTTACATAGGTTCTGTTAGGGGAAGTCTTAGAATGGTGATGGGAGGGCTAAGGAGTTACTGCCCTGGCGAGGCGTTAGTGGCAGGCCATAGTTAATCTTGGTTTGTAGAAAGTAGGAGAGGCTTTCTGGGGGCGGGGCTTTCTTTGGGGTAATTAGCTAACACTGATAGCTTCAAATGTTTTCCCACAGTTTCTTTGAGGATTTTTATTGTTTCATGCCTTGGATTTAGATCTTTTATTCATTGAAATCAATTTTAGTGAGTGGAAAGGTGCAGGTCCAGTTGCAGTCTTTTACATGTGGTTATCCAGTCTCCCAGCACCATTTATTGAATAGGGATTATTCTCCCAGTGTATATTTTCTTGTTAGGTTTATCGAAGATCAGCTGGCTGTAAGATGTTAGTTTCATCTTATGGTTTTCTATTCAGTTTCAGATGTCTATGTTTTATTTTTGTGCCAATACCACACTGTTTTGATCATTATGGCCTTGTAGTATAGCCTAAAGTCTGATAGGCTGATGCCCCCGACTTTGTTTTTATTACCAAGAATTGCCTTGGCAATACAGGGTTTTTTCTGGTTCCATACAAAACAAAGAATTATTTTTTCCAAATCTTGAAAGTATGATGTTGGTATTTTAATGAGGATTGCTTTGGGAAGTATAGACATTTTAAAAATGTTCATTCTTCTCAGCCACAAGCATGGTATATGTTCTTCTATCTGTTAATATCTTCTGCTATTTATTTTCTTAGGGTTTCTTAATTTTCTTTATTGAGGTCCTTCATATCTTTTGTTAAGTATATACCTAGGTATTTCATTTTCTTTGAAGCTACTGTGAAGGGAATTTGTGTCCTTGATTAGCTTCTTATCTTGGTTGATATTGGGATATTAAAGACTTCTCATTTGTGGACATTGATTTTGTATCCTGAGACATTATTGTTATTTTTTGATCACTTTCAGGAGTCTTTAGGGTTCTCTAAGTATAAGATCCTATCGTTTGCAAAGAGGGAGAGTTTGACCTCCTCTGCCCTGTTCGGATGCCATTTATTTCCTTCTCTTGCCTGATTATATTAGCTAGAACTTCCAGCTCTATGTTTAATAGTAGTGGTAATAGAGGACAGTCTTGTCTGGTTCTAGTACTAAGCGGAAAAGCTTTCAGTTTTATTCTATTCAGTATAGTATTAGTTGTGGTTGGTTGTAGATGGCTTCAGTCAGTTTAAGAAATGTGCCACCTATGCCTGTTTTCTTCACAGTTCTAATTAGAAAAGGATTTTGAATTTCATCAAATGCTTTTTCTGTATCAGTTGAATCATATGGTCTTTGTTTTTGCTTCTGTTGATGTAGTGAATTACGTTTATTGGACTTGTGTATGTTAAACTAGCCTTGCATCCCTGGGATGAAACCTACTTGATCATGATGAATGGCTTTTTTTTTTTTTTTTTTTTAAATATTTAGCTGTAATCTATTGGGTAGGATTTTTTCTTTTCTTTTTTTTTTTTAATATGTAGCTGTAATCTATTGGGTAGGATTTTTTTTTTTTTCTTTTTCTTTTTGTTTTTTTTTTGGAGACAGAGTCTCACTTTGTCACCCTTGGTAGAGTGCCATGGTGTCATAGCTCATAGCAACCTCAAACTCTTGGTCTTAAGTGATTCTCTTGCCTCGTCTCCTGAGTAGCTGGGACTACAGGTGCCTGCCACAATGCCTGGCTGTTTCTAGAGAGAAGGTCTTGCTCTGGCTTAGGCTGGTCTCGAACCTGTGAGCTCAGGCAATCCACTTGCCACAGCTTTCCAAGTGCTAGGATTACAGGCGTGAGCCGGCTGTTGGGTAGGATTTTACTGAGAATTTTTGCATCTGTATTAATTAGTGAAATTGGTCTGAAATTCTCCATTTTAGTTGGGTCTTTTCCTGGTTTTGGTATCAGGGTGATGTTTGCTTTGTAGAACTGTTGGGGAAGATTCTTCCTTCTCATTATTTTCTTTTTTGCAATTAAAATGGCTTTATTCCACCTGGGTATCTCTTTGATTACTTCCTGTGGGGGAGGAGCTGTGTGGCTGCCTGTAAAGAGGGTGGAGGAGAGATGGGGTAAGGGGGTGGAGTTTACAGGAACTCTGGCATTTTCAGTCTGAG
The DNA here is from genome assembly GCA_963574355.1 of Loris lydekkerianus. Taxonomy (NCBI): domain Eukaryota; kingdom Metazoa; phylum Chordata; class Mammalia; order Primates; family Lorisidae; genus Loris; species Loris lydekkerianus. The sequence continues at coordinate 27,609 of CAUYPK010133667.1, read as the reverse complement.
CTGGTTGGTATCCAGTAAGGTGAGGATTTATGAGGAGTTGTTTTCGGATGACTGTCTGGTTAATAAATTGAGCATGAGGCAGAGGGTGTGAAACTGAGAATGAGAAGAAAAATCATAATTAGTGACCTTATCAGACAGTAACCAAAGAGGAAGATAGACAGTGAGAGGTGGGAACCAGTTGGAGCTGCCAGGGCTGCCAGCAATCCTGAGAGGACATCTAATACCCATTACTGAGATCTCTGCCCTTTTTAAGAAGATTTTTACAAGGTGACTGTCTGGATGAAGTTGCTCCTGTGTTTGTTACAGAAAAGATCAGCTTTACCTTCTATAAGCAAAAATACTTAGAGTTCAACTTTCCTGGACAGTGTCCAGTAGGCATTCCAATTTTCCAGGAGATGTCAGTCTTTTGCAGCTAGGATTAGGAGGGAATTTCAGCTACATACTGAGAGTGTCTGTATAGATCTTCAGAAAACCCAGGCAGCCAGATCTCTGTGGGCTGCTAAACAACAATAACTATAACCAAAAATAGCTGGGCGTTGTGACGGGCACCTGTGGTCCCAGCTACTTGGGAGGCTAAGGCAAGAGAATCACTTAAGCCCAAGAGTCTGAGGTTGCTGTGAGTCATGGCACTCTACCCAGGGCAACAACAGCTTGAGACTCTGTCTCAAAAAAAAAAAAAAAAAAAGTAGAGGATAGGGAGAGAAGTTAGAAAAGGAGTTCTAGACGAAAAAGCTCACCATTAGATGGATTAAGTTTAGGCAGGGTCGGAGAGGTTTCCTTTTCTCTCTTGTCTCACCAGAAGGGTCCGTTTAACTGGGTCTGATGGGGTATGCTTTGGCTTCGCAAAGGGGCTTCTCCCCATCCCAGGTTCAGACCAAATGAGGCTTCTCAATTTTTTTGGAATAATTTTTGCAATATGGATATAAGCTCTTCCTGAAGATTTGATAGAATTCTGGTGTGAAACCATCTGGACCAGGGCGTTTTTTTGTTGGTAGATTTTTACCGTATATACCCGAGTATAAGCCGAGTTTTTTGGGCACAAAATTTGTGCCGAGTTCAGGTTTTTCGGCACAAATTTTGTGCCGGAAAAACTCGGCTTATACTCGAGTATATACGGTAATTGTTTCTTTGATCTCAGTTCTCGAAATCCGTCTGTTCAAGAGATGTATTTCTTCTTGATTGAGTCTAGGGCAGCGGTTCTCAATCTGTGGGTCGCGTGAGCCACAGGAACTGTATTAAAGGGCTTGCCACCACATTAGGAAGGTTGAGAACCACTGGTCTAGGGAGAGGGGTGTAATTCCAGGTATTGATCCATTTCCTCCACATTGTCAAATTTCTGGGCATAGAGTTCTTTGAGTACTCAGAAGTGATCTTTTGGATCTCTGTGGGATCTGTTTTTATTTCCCCTTTGTCATTTCTGATTCAGGCTATTAGAGATTTTACTCTTCTGTTTTTAGTTGATCTGGCCAAAGGTTTATCAATTTTATTAATTTTTTTGAAAAATCAACTTTTTGTTTCATTAATTTTCTGAATGATTCTTTATTAATTTCATTTCTATTTAATTTTGGTTATTTCATATGCTGGTGGGTTTGGGATTAAATTTTTCATATTTTCCCAATTCCATAAGATTGTTCAGGAGTTTGGTGATGTGCTGTCTGTTTTTCATATGTAGGCATCTAATTAAATAAATTTCCCTCTTACTAATGCTTTTGCTGTATCCCCCAGGTTTTGGTAACTTGTGTCTTTGCTGTTGTTATGTTAGAGGAATTTAATGATTTCTTGTTTTATCTCTTCCTGAACCCAACTATCGTTCAGCATAAGGTTGTTTAATTTTCAAGTCTTTGTGTGGGGATGAATGTTTTTGTTTTCGTTGAGTTACACTTTTATTGCCTTGTGGTCTGAGAAGATACAGGTGTAATTTCTGTTTTAATTTTGCTGAGGTTTGATTTATATTCTAGGAGGTGGTTAATTTTGGAGTATGTACCATGGGCTGATGAGAAAAATGTATATTCCTTAGTTTCGGGATGGTGTATTCTGTGTATGTCTATTAATCCCGTTTGTTCTAGGGTCACATTTAAGTCCTCTGCATCTTTGTTTAGTTTCTGTTTAGAGCAGTGGTTCTCAACCTATGGGCCATGACCCACAGGAACTGTATTAAAGGGCTATGGCATTAGGAAGGTTGAGAATCACTGGTTTAGAGGATCTGTCCAGTCTGTCAGAGGGGTGTTGAAGTTCCCATCTATTATGGTATTATAGGATATCATATTGCTCAGACCCATCAAGTTCTGTTTCATAGATCTGGGAGCATTTAAGTTGGGTGCATAAATATTTAAAATCGAAATATCTTCTTGTTGAATTGTTCCTTTGACCAGTAGAAAGTGGTTTTTGTCTTTCTTAACTTTAGTTGCTTTAAATCTGCTTCTATCTGAAAGTAAGATTGAAATCACTCCTTTCTTTTGATTTCCATTTGCTTGATATATTGTTCTCCATCTCTTAACCCTGAGTCTTAATTTGTCCTTCAAGGGTAGGTAGGTGTGTCTCCTGGAGACAGCATATGGATGGCTTGTGCTTTTTTATCCCATCAGCCTACCTGTGCCTCTTCAGTGGTGAGTTCAGTCCATTGACATTTATTGAGAAAATTGGTAAGTGTGGTGGAGTTCTATTCATCTTATTTTGTGTCAGTCCATGGTGTAGTTTTATCCTTTGGGCCATTGTGAAAGCTATGTTTTGACCTTTAGCTTCTGAGTGTTTACTTTGCTGGTGGTCCATTGTGGTGGTCAGTGTTCAGAATAGGTCTTAAGTATTTCCTGTAGAGCTGGTCTTGTGGTGGTGAATTCCCTCTGTGCTTGTATATCTGCAAAATATTTGATTCCTCTATCAATTTTGAAGTTTAGAAGGATACAGAATTCTGGGCTGAAAATGGTTGGCGGTTTTTTTTTAGGGGGGGCTAGTTTTTGGCTGGGTCCAGTTTGAACCCACCACCTCCTGTATGTGGGGCTGGTGCCCTACTCCTGTGAGCCGTAGGTGCCGCCCCTGAAAAGTGTTTTGTATAAGAATGTTGAAGGTGAATGACAATATTCTTCTGGCTTGGAAGGTTTCAGTTGAAAAGTGCTGTCATCCTAATGGCTCTGCCTCTGTAGGTAAGTTGGCGCTTAATTCCTGACTGCAGAATTTTTTCTTTCCTCTTGACTTTGGACAGGCTCATTACAATGTGTCTAGGAGAGGCTATTTGAGTTGAGATGATGCAGGGTTTGATATCCACCTTAAAGGAGTGTGTCGAGGTCTTTAGTAAGACTTGGGAAGTATTCCTTTATGATGGTCTCGAGTAGGGCTTCCATTCCTCTGGGACAATCTTCATCCTCTTCAGGAATCCCTATCATTTGTATATTTGAATGCTTCATGGAGTCTCGTAGTTCTCTAAGCGCCTATTCAGCTTTCTCTCTCTTCTTTTCTGCCTCTTTGACTACCTAAGTTAACTTGAAAACTTTATTCTCTAACTCTAAGGTTCTTTCTTCTCCACGGTCTAACCTATTTTTGATACTTTCTTTTGCATCTTTACATTCCTTGATTGTTTCCTTCATTTACTTAAGCTGCTCCATATCCTTTCTATAGTCTACGTATCGCTTGTCCAACTTTTGGTTCTGTCTTTCCATTTTCTTGTCCATTCCTTTTATTGTCTTTATCATCCATATTATTTATTTATTTATTTGAGACAGAGTCTCAGTATGTCACCCTCAGTAGAGTACCATGCATCACAGCTCACAGCAACCTCAAACTCTTGGGCTTAAGCAATCCTCTTGCCTCAGCCTCCCAAGTAGTTGGGACTACAGCTGCCCACCACAATGTCTAGCCTTTTTTTTTTTTTTTTTTTTTTTTTTTTAAAGAGACAGAGTTTCACTTTGTCGCCCTCAGTAGAGTGCTATGGTGTCACAGCTCACGGCAACCTCCAGCTCTTGGGCTTAGGCCCTTCTCTTGCCTCAGCCTCCCAAGTAGATGGGACTACAAGGTGCCCACCACAATGCCCAGCTAACAATGTCTGGCTATTTTTTTTGTTGTAGTTGTCATTTGTTTAGCAGACCCTGGGCCCATCACCAGGCCCGGTGTATGTGGCTGATGCCCTAACCACTGAACACAGGCACTGAGCCTGTCATCCATATTTTAAATCCCCTTTCTGTCAAGTCCATTAAATTTTTTTTTTTTTTTTTTTTTTTCCTTTTAAAGATAGTCTTAGTCACCCTGGGGTTGATTACCATGGTGTCACAGCTCACAGCAGCCTCAAACTCTTGAGCTGAAGTGATTCTCTAGCTTCAGCCTCCCTAGTAGCTGGGACAATAGGTGTCTGCCATAATGCCCATTTACTTTTTTTTTTTTTTTTTTTTTTTAAGATACAGGATCTTGCTCTTGCTCAGACTGGTCTTGAACTCCTCAGCTTAGGCACTTCACCCACCTTGGCTTCCCAGAATGCTAAGATTACAGGCCTGAACCATGTGGCTTCAGGCTTCTTTTTTTTTTAAGAGATGGGGTCTCACTCTCGCTCAGACTGGTCTGAAACTCCTTGAGCTCATGCAATCCACCTGCTTCACAAAGTGCTAGGGTTACAGGCATGAACTACCATTCTGGCTGTGAATGGAATTTTTAAAAATCGTTCACTAGTAAGGTATAGGTAGAGCTTTTGAGGTTTTTGGGGTGGTGGTGGTGGTTTTTGTTGTTGCTGTTATTTTGTTGTTGTTTTTGTTTTTGAGACAACATCTTACTGTCTTGCCCAGGCTAGAGTGCAGTAGTGTCAGTCTAGGTCACAGTGACCTTGAACTCTTGGATTCAAGTGATCCTCCTTTTTCAGCCTCCTGAATAGCTGGAACTACAGGTGTCTGCCACAATGCCTACCTTGTTTTTTCTATTTTTAATAGCGACGAGGTCTTTCTCTTGGTCAGGCTGTCTTCCTGAGCACATGGGATCCTTTTCCCTCACCCTCCCAGAGTATTAGGATTACAGGTATGAACCACTCTGCCCAGCCTACAGGTGATTTTTGAACATTGATTTCATGGCCTACAGCCTTGCTCAGCTTGTTTATTAGTTCTTATAGCTTTTAAGTGCATTCCTTGATTTTCCCCTATATAAGATTATATCATCTGCAAATACAGATGGTTTTACTTCTTTCCCAATCTGGATGCCTTTTATTTCTTTTTCTTGAATAATTGTTCTGGCTAGAACTTCCAGTATCCCATTGAATGGAAGGAAGTGAGAGTGGGTATATTTGTCTTCTTGATCTTAGGGAGAAAAACAGGCAGACTTTCACTATTACGTGTGATGTTGACTGTGGGCTTATCAGTAGTGCCTTTTTTTTTTTTTTTTAAGAACCCAGGGCTTTAATTCTGATGAAGCCTATTTTTTTCTTCAATAGTTCATGTTTCTTGTGTCCTAAGAAATCTTTACCTACCCAAAGATTACAATGATTTTTCTTCTAGAAGTTTTTACAGTTTGAGGTATTAAACTTAGGTCTTTTATTCATTTCTGCTCACAGTTCAGTTTTTAAGATTAGGAGAGTAAGTATTGAGGAGAGAGGAGGCCACTTGTCACCAATAACTTGTTTCTTGGCAGTGAGTAAATTGGTGAAAATAACATGTAAACCTGTAGTCTTGCCTTGTATGGTTTCTTGGATTTGATGGTCTACCAGTGCTCCTCAAAACCCTAGTGCTGTTTTTTGCAGGATAGTACCCATTGACGATCTGTGGTGGTGTCCATCTGATGCCCTGAGGACACCAACACTCATCATTTAATAATCCTTTCTATTCCATGTGATTCAAGTGTGCATTCTCTTACCCCCCCGAAGGTGTACAGAATCCAATAGAAAATAAATACACTTTATCCTTCTATCCACAGTGACTGATTCAGAGTAGGCTGTGTGGCCTAATCTGAACTGATGAGAGCTATGGCACAAGTATTGAGAAGGGATTTTTAAAAATATTATTTTATTCCTTTTTCTGATGTAGCTGTTAAGAGTGTTCTAAGCCATCAAGTATGGCGAGCCTGTCTGAAAATGAAGTCAACCCCAAAATTGAGAGGTTGGCGAGGAGCTCTTAAACTGTTCCATACCTGTTGGGGGTGGTGGGGGGTGGTGAGGGTCAGGGACTGACCCTCCTGACAGTTTGTTTCCCATGTTAAATTGTCTGGATTAACCAGATGTGTGAAAACTGCAAACCAATTTGGTGGGGTCAGTGCTTGACCCTGGCAACCCCCACTAGTATGTGACTTTAAAGACACTGTTTCCTTGGCTAAGACCCTCCCATGACCTTTTTTTTTTTTTTTTTTTTTTTTTTTAACCTTTTCAATTATGTGTGCTACTGAGGTCCTCTTTTGGCTTGGGCCTGTTTTGAGTTGTGTACAGCACTTGTCACTGAAAAAGTCCTAACAAGTTGTTAATCTTCCCAAATAAAGTTTTACTATGTAGAAATTCAAATATGTTAGGATCTGTTTTATTAAAATAGTAGAGCAGTTTTTGTTTTGTGTGTGTGGTTTTTTTCGGGGGGGATGGAGGACAGAGTCTCAAGCTGTAGTCCTGGGTAGGGTACTTTGGCATCATAGCTCACAGCAACCTCCAACTCGGACTCAAGTGATCCTCTTACCTCATTTTTTCTATTTTTATTTTTTATTTTTTGCTTGTACAAAATATTTTTATTGGCAAGAGAGGGATTCTGCAGAGCAGCACCAAGGAGGAGAGAAAAGAAGTGGGGGGGAGAAAAGAGAGAGAGAGGAAAGGGGGGGGGGCAGAAGAAGAGAGGGAGAAGGAGGGAGAGCACGTGTGTGAGAGCAATTTTTTCTATTTTTAGTAGAGACAGGTGTCTCACTTTTGTTCCAACTAAGTCTCAAACTGCGAGCTCAAGCAATCCATTTGCCTTGGCCTCCCAGAGTGCTAGGGGATTACAGGCGTGAGCCATTGCACCCAGCCTGCAGAGCAGTTTTTTCCAACTTTCTTTATCTCTCAGCACAATTGAACTTACAGTTAAACTTCCGAGGCACACTTAATGTTGATTAAAAAAAGAAAGAGTAACAAAAAGAATATACTTACTGTGCTTTGAACTTCTTTCAAAAATAATTTGGTTAACCATCTTTAAAATTTTTTGAGGGCACACCAGATGAACATCACTGCAGTAGAGGAACAGTAACTTCTGTGTGTGCTGTGGGGAGCAGCAGCTCCTTGTGGCTTTTACAGAAGCAGGAAATTCTGTTAAATACTTAAGGTCATGATACTGCTTTTGTAGAAGACTGAATTTAAGTTCTGATAGGTGTAACTTTGAATGTTTGCTTTAATGAATATATGGATTAATTGTTCATTTGGCCAACTTACTGTTGGTATTTTATGGGGAAATTAACTGTATATAGATACTTCATATTTATGAAGGCACATTGTCCCCTGACAGGTTAGGATTTTCAAGTGTAATTTTTATTATTTTAGAGTTGTAATTATTTTGTGAAATTCTATCTTTGAAATTAAAATAAGAAATATTTTTTTAATTTGTAGATTCACTGGAGCAGTTATTTTGGGTATACATCTAATGCAAAAAATGTGTAGTTCATTATGTAGTAGGAAAATTGCAGCACGCTTAAAGGTGTAAATAGATCTCCAAAGTATCTATCCTTTTTGTTTGATTAACTAAGGGGCACAAATATGCAACCTTTTGTAGGAAAGACTTCTACCATTCTTACTAGTTTGTTTTTAGTTTTAAATTTTATTAAATTAGTACATCTTAAAATTGATTATTTGATTTCATTATAATACTTTCACTAGTTGTTTAGGATTTTACTGAATTAATTTTGACCTTTAAAGTTAAAAGAGTGTTGATTATTGAAATTGAAAATGTAGTTTTGAACTTTTTGCACAGCTATTTTCAGTACTTAATTAAGCAGTAATTATTTCTATGGAAGAGTTCATACTGGTTACTTTAAAAATAATTGTATGCATAAAAATAGTGCTTTACGGCTTAAAAGCACTTATAGGATACTTCCTTTAGTTCCCTCAAGCTTCAGTTTACTGAAGTGGTATTTAGGATATCATTAGCCATGTTTTCTGGATAAGGAAACTAAGGGCCAAACTGGAATTTGCACACTGCTGTTATTTTCATGTTACCTGTGTGGTTACTTTTACTTAGAAGTAGACTTTTAAAGTTTAATAAAATAGCATAATCCTTTTTAAAAACAAGATTTCAGAAAAGCTAGACATTTAAAACATTAAAGCCTTCTCTCCCCATCTGAAGTGTGGTTTGGAAGTCACAGCTTTGTAGTAAAGCATTATTTTCCTAGTATATTGCCAAGGCCCAACAACTTTAAATCAGCAAGCTGAGATTTCCTACCAAGTTTGTGTCAGATTTTAAGCTTGCTTTCTCCCTTTCTCCTTCCATTAATACCTAGTAAAGCCATTCACTTACCCAAACTCTTCCCTGAAATGCATCTCTCTCTTCATACTCCGGTGGGAGCCACTGTTGGATTTGCTCCTAGGCCCTGACAGTTTAGCAGGGAAAGAATGGGAGTTTAGGGGTCACAGGAGAATCAGAAAATTATTGTCACGATTGTCGAGAAAGTTTTGAGAAGGCAGTGTTAGTCCTTGACAAAAAGCCTGATGATGAAAATGGGAATTAGTATTTAATTTTGAGACTGGAAGGTCTTTGGTGACTTTTAAGAGACTACTTTACTATAGAATGTTGAGGTTAAGTAGAATTGAATTGCATGTAGAAGGGTTTGTGTATGGGAAGCAGCAGATTGAAGGAGTAGAAGCAAATTTAGGAGTATAAGTATCGCTTTTTTTTCTTTCTGCATTGGAAAGTTTGAACTTTTTCTAACCAAGTGTCAGAGTCATTGACAAAGTAAGAAAGAGGAATTAGATAAAATAAAGGCCACATGTTTGTCTAGGAAAGTAGCTCCTAGTGCTTCTAGGAAAGGGAAAAAGAAGAGGAGTGGGGATAGACGTTTTCTTTCTTTCATCTTTTTTTTAAGATGGAGTTTCACAATGTTGCCCTTGGTAGGGTGCTGTGGCATCACAACTCACAGCAACCTCAAACTCTTGGACTTTAGCGATTCTCTTGCCTCAGCCTCCCAAGTAGCTGGGACTACAGGCGCCCGCTCAACACCTGGCTGTTGCAACACCTTGTTGCAGTTGTCATCATTGGTTAGCTGGCCTGGGCCAGGTTCAGGGCCGGGATCAAACCCGCCAACTTTGGTGTATGTGGCTGGCGCTGTAACCACTTTGCTACACTGAGCCGAGGATAGAAATTTTCATGTGGGCTGAATTGAAGTGTGATAGAGAGCAAGGGGCATGAGGACAAGTGAGAATTCTGTCCTTATAAACAACTCATATTGTTGAGTTGATATTATTTCTCAAACTTGCACTTTTTGGTTCCCTATCAGACTGGGTATGTGAAATCAAATTACACAGAATTCACTTAGGAAATAGTTTGGTGGACAGATGTTTTATTTCCTTATCACTTTTTTTTTTTGAGATAGAGTCTCAAGCTGTCACCCTGGTGAGTGCCATGGCGTCACAGCTCACATTAACTTCAAACTCTTTGGCTTAAGCGATTCTCTTGCCTCAGCTTCCCACGTAGCTAGGACTACAGGAGCCCGCCACAAGGCCTGGCTATTTTCTGTTGCAGTTGTCATTGTTTTTATTGGCCCTAGCCGGGTTTGAACCCACCAGCTTGGTGTAGGTGGCTGTTGCTCTACCCATTGGGCTATGGGCACCGCTTCCTTGTCACTTTTGAAGGAGTTGTAATATTTGTGTTGTGTCAGCCTAGTAAGACAGTACCTACTTGTAGTTGGAAAGCTTGCAACTCTTAAGAGCTGTTGCGCTCTATTCTTTTGTAAACTTCCTGTGATTTTGGAAACTATTTTACAATGTATGCTCCTCTCAGGAATGAGTCTGAGTGATAGAAGTGCTGGTGGCCTGTGAGCAGACTATGATGGCCCTATCTGGACTCATCTTGAGAGGCTGGGAGTCTGACGACAGAGTTGAGAGGTACTGGCCGATGAAGCCCGAAAGCTGTGACCTATTCCCATTCCTTTCCCGTTGTACCTGTACCACTCAGTTCTGCAGAAGCAATTACCTCCAGTACTAAATTCTGGATTTCAACACAGAAGGCTGAAACAGGGCTACTAATTTTATTTTGTCTTGCAGAGGCATTGAAAAAAATCACCATATAAAATCAGAATTTTATAAAAGGGAAGGATACTCTTTTATCTTAAGACATGAACTTTATCAGAATCAAGGATAAATGAATGAATTTTTTTCCCCCGAGACAGTGTCTCACTCTGTTGTCTAGTTTAGAGTGCCATGGTGTGATCATAGCTCACAGCAACCTCAAGCTCCTGGGCTCAAGTGATCGTCCTGCCTCAGCCTCCTGAGTAGCTGGGACTATAAGTGCCTGCCACACCCACCTAATTTTTCCATTTTTTGTAGAAATGGGATCTTGCTCTTGGGCAGGCTAGTATCAAACTCCTGACCTCAAGTGCTCCTCCCTCCTTAGCCTCCTGAAATGCTGGGCTTATTATAGTTTTGAGCCATCTCTGGCTTATATTGCATAAATTAAAATTTATGAAGCAAGGTAATTGAAAGAATGTAATACTTTGCCCTCATTCTTGCTACTCGTGTGTAAGAACCACTGATTTACAGCCCTGATGACACTGATCATTTTGGTAAATTTGTTCTTAGATAAGTGTTCTCCTTCCCTGCTTCTCACAGGTGAAGAAAGGGCACTTTTCTCATGGTTGAAAGTTGGTGTGCTTGGTGTGAGGTGGGAGAGGATTGTCCATATCGGATTTTCGCATTAGGCCCCTTCCTAAGCCACCCCTCCTCTTAACAGTTTTACCTTTTATTTTAATCGCTTTTTCTTGGATCTCCTCTTAGGTGGCTGGTAGATAGTTTTATGAAAGTCGGCAGTAGATTTTACCATTTTTATGTATCTTTTTAGAATTTTTTCATAAGTGTTAAATGGAAGTGAAACTGATCCCTAGTTTTAGCTTACTACTGGTTACCTCACTTAAACACTCCTAGTGCCAGCTCTAGCTCTTCTTGCTTTTGCCTGAGGCCAGACTCTTCTATTCTGAGTGGAAGTTGGTGGAGAGGAAATGTTTAATATTTGACCTACTTTTCATTTCTTCCCACATAGCTTCCCGAAGCTGAGCCTGCCGCTTTCCTTTCTTTCACTCCTTAGGGGAAGTAATGTTTGAGGCATGGACATTTTCTTCCATCTCCCTTGCCACCACTCTCTTTTCACCTGAGCATATGCCTCATGTTTCTCCACATCCTTGTGACTTTGATATTTGTGTGGATGATCCACATCTGTCTGCTTACCAGGTTCTTTATCCAAAACATCAGCCTAAATGAAGCTTCACTCACTTCTGAGCAACATTTGGTGATTCTATAGAGAAAATGCTTCGGAATGCAGATGTTTGAGTGATCTCAGGTTAAGGGTCTCTGAGACTCTGTTTCCTCTAATGCAAAACAGGGATAACTATCCTTTCCAAAATGGAATTTTAACTTTTTGTGGCTTTGCTTTACATTTTGCATTGAGTTTAAACTTCCCTCCCTGGATTTTTAAGTCCCTTAATAATTTGGCTCTTCCAGCAGGCAAACTTCTCTGGTGCCTAGCATAATACTGAACAAATATTAAGGTCTAAATAGGTGCTGTTGTTGTTCTTTTTTAATATGGAATGCTTCACGAATTTGCTTGTCATCCTTGCGCAGGGGCCATGCTAATCTTCTCTGTAGTGTTCCAATTAGAGCATATGTGCTGCTGAAGCAAACACTAAAAAGGTGTTTTTTAATCAGTTTATTGTACTATCATAAAACACATTAGGATTTATTTTATTTTATACCCTCACTGTTTCATGCCTACAGTCCCAACTACAGGCGCCACTGACATTTTGAAGAGGCAGTCCAGAACCATGTCCTGCATGTAGGTTTAGCACATAGTAGATGGGTAAGGTGTCTTGAAATGAAGAATAAATGGCTCTGACTGCTCCAGTTACATGATTGCTGAAAGGGAAAGTCAGTGCTGGACTGAAACTCAGGGGCTCGCCTTCCGCTGCTCTCCAACAGCCTGCCTCTCACAGCTGTCTACTCCTTGGCTTCTGGGCACTTTCACCTTGGCTGGATGAGGATGGATGTTCTGTCCCCTGATCAGGTTTCTGTGGGATTGAGACAAGTGCCACAGCTGCTGCTCTTCCAGTGCTAAGGAGTGCATCTCACTAACTTAGTTGTTTTACTAAACAAATCTTGAGTGCTCTGATTTTATCTTCTTAGCAATGTCTCAGCTGGTCTGCCTTATAGGTTTGTGTGGTGGTCTTTGTCAATGTAAGTGCACCTTAACAAAACACTAAGATGACCAAATATTGATGGTAACTTTATTTACTTACCTGCCTATTATAAGACAGTCTTTATTTATCACCTGGGCTAAAAGGCCATGACCTCAGTTTAGCTCACAGCAACCTCACACTCCTGGGCTCACGCCATCTTGCCGCAGCCTCCCAAGTAGCTGGGACTATAGGCACTCAACACCACACCCAGCTAATTTTTCTATTTTTAGTAGACTAGGGGCTCAATTTGCTCAGGCTTGTCTCAGCCTCCTGGCCTCAAGCCATCCTCCAACCTTGGTTCCCCAAAGCACTATGATTGCACGTGTGAGACCTCACTCGCCTTGACAGGGACTTTCAATTAACAAAATTCATAGATATCATTAATAGTCAGAGATGCACTGCATATTAGTGGCTATTCTCTAGACTTTATGTCAATGCTCATCTTACCTCATGCTTATGTGTTGTTGAATATACCTGTTTGTGAAGTATTTGGGGTTTTTTGTTTGTTTGTTTTTAGTAGGGTTGGGGTCTTGCTCTTGCTCAGGCTGGTCTTGAACTCCTGAGCTCAAACAGTCCGCCTGCCTGGGCCTCCTGGAGTGCTAGGATTATAGGCATGAGCCACCTTGCCCACCTGTTTGTGAGTTTCTAAACTTGTGAACTCTGGTTCTTACAAAAGCACATTTCAATCAAGCTGCCAGGTAAACTGACTGAAAGTATTCATTTTGCTTACCGTATATACTGGAGTATATACGGTAGATGTGTTTATTTGGGGTACATTTACCCCTTCATTTGCTATAGGCAATGAATACATTTAAATGGTGTTTTTGTTTAATTATTATTTTTGAGACAGAGTCTCATTTTGTTGCCCTCGGTAGAGTGCCCTGGAAATGCTGGATAGCTTGTAGCTCACAGCAACCTCAAACTCTTTGGCTTAAGTGATTCTCTTGCCTCGACTCCCAAGTACAGGTGCTGGGATTACAGGTGCCCGCCACAACGCCCAGCTATTTTTGTTGTTGCAGTTGTCATTGTTGTTTAGCTGGCCCAGGCCGCATTCAAACCTGCCAACCTCAGTGTATGTGGCTGGCGCCGTAACCACTGTGCTGCAGGTGTTGAGCCTTGATTATTATTTTGTAAAAATGGAATCTTGCTGTGTGGCTAGTCTTGAACTCCTGGTCTCAAATAATCTTCCTGCCTCAGTCCTCCATGTAGCTGGGATTACAGTGTTTGAGGCCACATTTTATTTATTTAGTGAATAATTACTTAACTAAATACTACTCTGGTTAACAACACTGCTGGAAGACTGGGCAGGCCTGGAAAAGACAGTTTGAGTTCTGTTCAGCTCTTGGAGGACTGAATGTAGGCATCTTATTTGTGTATGTGTTGAAGTATTCAGAGGATCTGTGGTTTATTGGTAACTTTAGGGTTGTTATCATGAAGTACTTATTGATTTCCCCAGAGACAATTTTGTTCTGACACTGCTGTAGTCCAGGTTATTAGATCTCCATAGCCTCTTAACTAGGCTCTCTGCTTCATTCTTAGAAGGTTGAACGCATCTTCTTATTTCCGACTTGGCTGATGTTTTTCTAAGACAGTGACTAGCTTTTTTGTTACTTTACTCATACAGGCAGTACAAAGCTATGAAATTCTAAATTGCTTTAGTAGGCATTTAAGGTCCTGTGTGGTCTGTTCTCATGTAGTCTTTCGAGGTCCATCTTTAACTGCATTTCTGCAGGAGACATACATCTCTGAACCAAAAGTTCTCCATTTTGGTAACTCTGTCCCTCAAAAAATAAAACCTGTTCAGCTTTCTAAGCATAACTTAGATAACATTACACTATGATCCCTTCCCAGTTCTCTTTAGAATAAATTTCTCTACCCTGTGCTCCTTTTTTATATTTGCTATTTTACTAAAGATGATGTGTGTGTGTGTGTGTTTTGAGACAGTGCCTCAAGCTATCGCCCTGGGTAGAGCGCTGTGGCATCACAGCTCACAGCAACCTCCAAATCCTGGGCTCAAGCAATTCTCCTGCCTCAGCCTCCCAAGTAGCTGGGATTACAGGCACCCACTACAATGCCCGGCTATTTTTTGGTTGCAGCTGTCATTGTTGTTTGGCGGACCTGGGCTGGATTCGAACCTGTATGTGCAGGTGTATGTGGCTGGCGCCTTAGCCGCTTGAGCCACAGGCGCCGAGCCGTGTATATATTTTTAAATTTAATTTAATGTTTTAATTTTTTGAGACAGAGTCTTGCTCTGTTACTCAGGCTGGAGTGTAGTGGCACGAGCATAGCTCACTGCAACCTTGACCACCCAAGCTCAAGTGATCCTCCAGCCTCAGCCTCTGAAGTAACTGAGAGTGCAGCCATGTACCCCTATACTTAGCTAACTTCTGTTATTATTTTTTGTAGGAGTGGGGTCTCACTATGCTGCCCAGGCTGGTCTCAAGTGACCCTCCTGAGTTGGCCTTCCAAAGTGCTGGAATTACAGGTGTGGGCCACTGTCTGCCCCTGGCTTGCTTTCATTTTTAATTTCTAAGAGCTACTTTTTCTTCTCTGAACATTTTGTTTTGGCCTTGTTCTTGTTTTATCAATGCAGTGTTTTCTGTCTCTCTGATTTTTTTTCTTTTCTTCTTCTTTTTTTTTTTTTGAGACAGTGTGTCAAGTTGTTGCCCTGGGTAGAGTGCTCTGGCACCACAACGCTCAGCAACCTCCAACTCTTGGGCTTAAGTGATTCTCTTGCCTCAGCCTCCTAACTAGCTAGGACTACAGGTGCCCACCACATTGCCCAGCTATTTTTTGTTGTTGCAGTTGTTGTCGTTGTTTTAGCCGGCCTGGGTTCAATCCCACCGGTCTCAGTGGGTGTGGCCAGTACCCTAACCATTGAGCTACAGGCGCTGCCATGTCTCTCTGATTATTAATGTTATGTCTGTTTTGAAATTTTCATCTCTTTGTAATTTGATTTTCTATAGGCTATATTCTAGTTTGTCCTGATCTTTGTTTTCCATGTTAGAAAGGAACCATGTTTCTTTGTTATCAGTTATTTAGAGAGCCTTTAATGTCAGTATATTGAGGTTTTTTTTGCTGGGCTGCTCATGTTCCCCCAAGGAGACTAGAGGGTGAAGGGCTGGCTGTGTTCTGGGAGCTGAGTAGAGGAAGAAAACTGGAAATCTTACTGTCCCAAATCCCTAAGCTCATTTTCAATACAGCAACTCTGCCCTCATCCATATTAATGACCCCTGGTGTAGAGACCCTCTGTTTTAACCTCTCCAGAAAGTAAACCTCAGACTGGAAGAATTTCTGTTGCTTTGTAACAAATTACTGCAAATTTAGCAGCCATTGACAGTACAGACATGTATCTCACAGTTAACGTGGGTCTGGAACCCGGACAGTTAGCTGACTCCTGTCCTCAGGCTCTTCTTAGGTTGCAGGCTGGCCTGACATCATCTGTAGCTCTTCCAAGGTCATATAGTTGTTGGCAGAATTCAGATACTTGCAGCATAGGACTGAGGCCACTCACAGTTCTCTAGCCTTCTCTATAGGCAGTTTACATCATCAGTTTGCTTCTTCAAGACTAGCAGGAGACTTTGTATAGTCAGTTAAGACTTTGTTTTATATAAATAAAGCATAACCTGGTCTAGAGAAGGATATCACATCAACCTTACCATATAGTGTTGGTAAAAGTAAATTACAGCTTCCACCCACACTTCAGGGAGGGGATCATACAGCCCCATCTTAGAATTCTGCCCATCACAGGTTTGGAATTTGCTGCTTTGTTTGTTTGAGAGATAGGTTCTCTGTCACCCAGGCTGGACTGTAGTGGCATGTCACTGCAGTGTTGAACTCCTGGCCTTAAGCCGTCCTCCTGCCTCAGCTTCCCCAGTGTATGGGACTACAGGCAAGCACCACCCTGCCCAGCTAACTTTTTTTGTTTTTTATGGAGATAGAGGCTGTGTTGCCTAGGTTGGTCTTAAGCCCCCTGGCCTCAAGTGATCTTCCCACTCCCAAAGTTCAGGGATTACAGGTGTGAGCTATATTGCACCCAGCTTTGACTGCTTCTTAAACACACTTTTAACTAATCCTTTCCCCCTTACCAAACTTACCCCTGCCCCAGTCCCAGTTTCCACTGGGAACACAAATTTCTGAGTCTTTCAGGGGTTTCAGTGGGATACATGGACTCAGTCTTGGCTTTCTTCCCAGCTAGTGCAGGATTCCGTTTTCTTGGATATGTCAAATCCCTTTAGCACCCATCTATTTGCCTTCAATCTTCCAAGCTTTCAGTATTGTCTCTTCCCTCCCTCCTCTCTCTTTGTTTTATGCCTTAAAAACAAAACAAAACAACAACCCTTTATTGTAATGTTGGTGGAGTTTGAAGAATGAATAAAAGTTGATCTTGTATTTAATGTACCTTTATGCACATCTCATGAGATATATCTTAAGTGTTTTTTCTCTAGTTCAATACTTTAGCTAGGGTTACTGTTTCCTTTTAAGAAGGAAAAAAATGGAGTGGGGGTGGTGGCTCACGCCTGTAATCCTAACACTCTGGGAAGATGAGGTAGGTGGATTACCTGAGCTCACAGGTTCCAGGGGAGCCTGAGCCAGAGTGAGACTTCATCTCTAAAACTAGCCTGGTGTTGTGGCTGGAGCCTGCAGTCCCAGCTACTTGGTAGGCTGAGGCTAGAGAATCACTTGAGCCCAAGAATTTGAGGCTGCTCTGAGCTATGATGCCACAGCATTCTACCAAGGGCAACAAAGTGGGACTGTTTCAAAAAAAGAAAAAAGAAGGAAAAAAATTAGAGTTTTAATTTTCCCCACTTCATTTTTCAGCTCCCTCTACTCTTTATTTTCTACTCAAGCTTATCATTTGTCCCTCCAAACTCCTCATTTTAGGCTTGGAGAAACTGCCTCCTTTTCCTTTTAATCAGGACCTATCTCACCTTTTAGCCTTTTCATAAAACCTATCCCGAATAGACACATAGTAATTCGATGTCATAGTAATGTGAGAGTGTTTCATATAAAATTGTAAATTCTCAGAATATGACATTTTTGTTAGGACTCTTTTCTGGGGATAAAGCTTTGTACTTCTTGGTATTAAATACTAAACGACTGTTAGAGAGGCATTATAGGAAGCACCTGACATGTAGCACGTGTGCAGACATGTGTTGATTTACAGGCCACTGTAGTGCCTGACCAGTCACCACTGGTGAAAAGTCCTGAGTATCTGCTTACCAGTCCTAGTCCTAGCCCTACTACTCTTGGGTGTCTTTGACATGTCACCTGTCAGTGTTCCATCTGTGGGCCTGCTCAGCAGCAGCTTGTGTAAAAGCTATTGACTTCTGTTCAGCTAGAAGGGTGTGTGTAGAGAGCAGGACCAAGAGTCACTTAGGTGAGAGAGTTAGTGATGAGAACGCAGCTGGACCCTCCCCTCCAAGCCCAGCTTTGTATTTGACATGCAGGGCATAGCCTCACTCATTCAGTCTCTTGCCCTATGCAAATATAAACATCCTTCCCCCTTTTCTCTCCAGCCAGCTGGGGCCAAGAAAAAAGCCAAGGACTCCCCAAGTGCAGTAAATAGCTGTCCTCACCTCTTGACCCTGTCATTTCCTGGTAGTTCTGAGTTGTGAATCCTGCAGTGGAGAGGGAGGGAACAAAGAATTTGAAGAGGCCTCAGCTTCACAGAGCATTGAGCAGTGGGTGATTTGTATCCTCAGGCAGGGGTTTGACCTCACATTTCAGTGCAGGTCATTCCAGTGACTGCTGGACCTCCCAACGCCACTGTGAACTAGAATGAAATAGAGTGGATCTAAATTTCTGGACTACGTCTGGGACCAACCTAACTTCTGAGCTGGGGAAAGTAGGTCTTATATTCTATACCTGCCTTTTTTTTTTTTTTTAAAAAAGCTCCGTTGGGGGAAAGAAAGAACTATTTCTTTTTTGTTATGTCTGCCATTTAGAGCTGTAACATTTGGACTGTGATGGAACTGATGTTTGTTTCCAAATCTGTCTTTGGTTTTCATTAAGGTGGAGATTCTCACAATACTATTCTTTTTCTTTTCTTTTCTTTTTTTTTGGGGGGGGGGGAAGGGAAACATAAAACTGTCTTTATTCGCAGATGGTATATTATATGTGATGTTCCATGTAGAAGATTCTTAGGACTCTACAAATATACTAAAATAAGTGAGTATAAATTCATAAGATAACAGGCCAATACCATTGTTTTTCTACGCATTAGCAACAATTAGAACTTTAAAAGTTTAAACATCAGTTTTAACAGCATTAAAAATATTTAGGGAAGTATTTTATAAAATATGTGTAAGAGTTGTACATTGGAACCTACAAAACACTGACAAAACAAAGAAGACCTGTAAGAAATGGAAAATACACTGGTAAGCTATCAACTTGACCTGTAAAAGCATTCCTGGTGAAAAATCCCAATAGGGTGTTTTTGTAGAAATTGATAGATTTTTGTGGAAAACAAAAAGCCTAGAATCTATATTGAAAATAATTGTCCAGGAAAAAAAAAAACCAATATGATTTATACAGTACTATCTCACATTATTACTGAAATCCCCTTTCCTCCACACTTAGTACTCTGTGTGGTATGTGTTTATTTTCAACTGATTTCATTTTTACAAATAAAATGAATTTTTATTAATTTAGTAATATATTTTGGCAGATCACAAGATTTTTCTTGTTTCTGCTCAATCCCAGATTCCTTACAAATGTGAAAGAAAAATGAAATCATAAGATAGGAAAGGTGAACTAATAAAAGTGATTAAACAACTTTTGTATTGAGTCCAAAGGCAAATAACTTTATTGCAAGCTTCATGGGTGTAGTGGAAAGAATATCACTTTAGGAAAATCTGCATTGCATTGGCCAAAACTGATTTCCAGGCTTTATGACTTTGTACGAACATATCACTTAGCCTTCTAATTCTGTTTCCCCATGTTTAAAATGGGTCTAACCTTCCCGATTCAGAAGGTTTGGATGAAGATCAAAAGTCAAAGTTTATGAAAGAATTTTGAAAGTTACATTTTTCTTCCCAAATGTTGGAAGTTATTTTAAATATACAAATAATAGGGCAGAACAAACCCTTATATAATACCTATATACTTGAGTATAAGCCGAGTTTTTTCGGCACAAAATTTGTGCCGAAAAACCCGCACTCAGCTTATACTCCGGTCATACAGGTTATTTGATTCGGTGCATGTGCACCTAATCAAATGCACGTAGTCTCCAGTCGTCTTCTGCCCTCTGCTTGAGGGGGCGGTGCTTCAGCTCAGTCCACAAGTCGCAGCTGAGCTGAAGAGGTAGGCGTTGTTGCTAGTTTACAGTTTTTCTTTAGCAATAAATATTGAAAAGCATTTAACCTACTGATTCCTCAATTATTGTAATTGTTTGGGGTATATATTTTTATTTTTGAAATTTACCAGTGGCTGCTGCATTTTCTACCTTGGCTTATACCCGAGTCACTAAGTTTTCCCAGTTTTTAGGGTGAAATTAAGGGGGTCGGCTTACACTCGAGTATGTGCGGTAAATTCTGGAGAATTGAATTTGATTTATTTTCCTTATATTTGGATAAATCGTCAACTTTATTGGGATGTAATTTACACACAATTAAATTCACCCATTGCTAGTCTTTCATGTGTTGACTATTTGATAAATTGAATAGCTATCTTAGCTAATACTTGGTATTTCTGCATTAGAATAGGGAAGAAGAGCATCCTCTTTTGGTAAAGTGTCTCCTGTGCAGGGCTATCATGTCCCCCCTACTTCAGTTTATTGATTGATTGAGACAGTCTCATTCTGTGCCCTGGGTAGAGTGCTTTAGTATCCTAGCTCATAGCAACCTCAGACTCTTGGGCTCAGGCAATCCTCCCTCCGTTTAAAATTTTTTTTTTAAAAATACGGAACATAGGCTCAGCGCCTATAGCTTAAGCAGCTAAGGCGCCAGCCACATACACCAGAGTTGGTGGGTTCGAATCCAACTTGGGCCTGCCAGACAATGACAACTACAACCAAAAAACAGCCGGGCATTGCGGCAGGCACTTGTAGTCCCAACTACTTGTGAGGTCAAGGCAACAGAATCACTTAAGCCCAGGAGTTGGAGATTGCTGTAAGCTGTGATGCCACCACGGCAGTCTACCCAGGGCAACAGCTTGAAAAAAATATATAAAACATGCCACAAATTTGCACGTCAATCCTGTGCTGGGGCCATGCTGACATTCTCTATATTGTACAGTTGTAGCATATGTGCTGCTGAAAGTGGATTTGCATCCTGCTCTAGTCTGAACTTGAGGCCCTTTTGTTTATTTACACTGCTTCAGGGTTTGTAGTTGCTCCATGTATTCATTCTGTCACTTCCTGTCTAAGAAGGAAGAGGCTGAACTGAAGGTAAGAGAAGAGAAGGCAGAGACAGTGCCTATTCAGTGTAGGTATTACAATTAATTGTCAGCGGAAGTTTTTATCATAGGGCCAAAATCTCACCTTCATTGTGACCACAGGAGGAGGCACAGGAGACCTAAACCCTTTCTAACAAATGATTATTTTCATAGGATTATAGCTGGGAATGGGAGTAGCGATAAACATTTTAAACATTTCCTATGAATGATTATTCCAGATTTTTCACCCCAAGGTGCAGCTTATGGGTCACCATAGAAAATGTATCCGGGATGAAGTAGGAACAACCACGTCAGAAGGTCTCTTCCCCTCAGATCTCAAGCAACTCTAGCCTAAAAAACTATGAAAACTGGACTTAAAGTTTTGAAGGACAGGAGAAAGAATATTGACAGCCCAGATTGAGGGACCCTCTGTTCCTCCAAGCCCATGAGGCATTGTCTTTCTAGTCAGAAACCTTGCTTACCCTAGGATAACCCTATTTTACCTTTTTTTTTTTTTTTAAACAGAGTCTCAAGCTGTCACCCTGGGTAGAGTGCCATGGCGTTACAGCTCACAACAACCTCAAACTCTTGGGCTTAAGGCATTCTCTTGCTTCAGCCTCCCAAGTAGCTGGGACTACAGGCGCCCACCACAACACGGGGCTGTTTTTTTTGTTGTTGTTGCAGTTGTCATTGTTGTTTTAGCTGGCCCGGGCCGGGTCTGAACCCGCCAGCCTTGGTGTATGTGGCCAGCACCCTACCAACTGAGCTACGGGCACCACCAACCCTATTTTACTTATACTTTCTCTATTACTAGGTCGATTAGATTCCATCTCTTCTACCCTTTATGTTTACTTTTTTCTTCAGAATTAAAATAGGTTGTTATTATTAAAATAACATGGCCAAGTGCAATGGCTCAAACCTAGCACTCGGAGGCTGAGGTGGGAGAGTCGCTTGAGGTCAAGAGTTCAAGACCAGCCTAAGCAAGAGCCAAGACCTCTTTACCCCCCACCCCCTCCCCACACACACACACACAAAAAAAAAAAAAAGAAAAGAAAAATTAGGAGGGCCCCACACACACACACAAAAAAAAAAAAAGAAAAAGAAAAGAAAAATTAGCAGGGCATGGTGGCACTGGCCTATAGTAGTCCCAGCTATTCAGGAGGCTGAAGCAGGAGGATTGCTTGAGCCCAGGAGTTTGAGAGCTTGCAGAGCTCTGATACGACCACTGTACTCTAGATGGTGTGACAGTAAAACCCTGTCTTAAATAGTAAAATGTAACACATCATTATCTGAATTGAGCAACACAGATCTGTTTAAAGGAGAGAATTCTCTATAACTCATCCTGCAGGTATAAACACTTTTAACAGTTTGGTTATATTTATGTTTTATAAAAATGAGGTTGTTTTGCATATTGTTATGGAACCTTTTTTTAAACTAATAGTACATTAGGGATTTCTTTCCCTGCTAAATATGTATACCTTATCGCATTTAAGAGCTGCACTATATAGCACTTTAGCGTTATAACACAATTTATATAGCCTATCTCCTAGCAATAATTTAGGTCATTTATTTTTTCATCGTACATAAGTAGGTTCTTACAATTTTTTTTTTTTTTTTGAGACAGAGTCTCACTATGTCACCCTTAGTAGAGCGCTGTGGCATCACAGCTCACAGCAACCTCCAACTCTTGGGCTTAAGCGATTCTCTTGCCTCATCCTCCCTAGTAGCTGGGACTACCGGCGCCCACCACAATACCTGGCTGTTTTTTGGTTGTAGTTGTCGTTGTTTAGGAGGCCCAGGCTTGGCTCGAACCTACTAGCTTTGGTGTATGTGGCCGGTGCCCTACTCACTGAGCTCTGGGCACTGAGTCGGTTTGTTTGTTTGGTTTTGTTGTTGTTGTTGTTGTTTTTGCTTTTGTTTTGAGACAGAGTCTCAAGCTGTTGCCCTGGGGAGAGTGCTGTGGCCTCACAAGCAACCTCAAATTCTTGGGCTTAAGCAATTCTCTTGCCTCAGTCTCCCAGTAGCTGGGACTACAGGCACCCGCTATTATGCCCAGCTAGTTTTTGGTTGTAGCTGTCATTGTTGTTTGGCAGGCCTGTGCTGGATTCAAACCCACCAGCTGTGGTGTATGTGACTGGCACCCTAGCTGCTGAACTATAGGCGCCAAGCTGGTTCTTATAAATACTTTTATACTATAACCACATTCATATTTCCAGTTATTTCTTCAGAATAAGTCCCAAGAAGCAGAACGTCTGTATCAGAGGATATACTGGAAATTTTTGCCATTCACGTATTTAAAAGGTGTGCCAGTGTGTTTAATTTGCATTTCTTTGAGTCTAAGAGTGAGAATTTATTTGCCATATGGGTTTCCACTTTTGAGAACTGCAGAACTGGCTGGGTACTTTATCAATTATTATTATTTAAACTTGTTTATAGTCAAGAATTATCCCTTAATTGTGTACTACAAGTACAGTAGAACCTCAATATGTTGACCACACAAGGGACTGTAATAAACTGGTCACCATACAGAGGTGGTCAACATAAGGAACTAGGCTTTCTGTACTGATACATAGTTGGGGTGCATGTCCTGTCTATGAAAATTAGGTTAATTAAGGAGGTT
Source organism: Loris lydekkerianus (assembly GCA_963574355.1). Lineage (NCBI taxonomy): Eukaryota > Metazoa > Chordata > Mammalia > Primates > Lorisidae > Loris > Loris lydekkerianus. Next base: position 4,268 of record CAUYPK010133667.1, on the reverse strand, counting down.
CTATATGTTCGTTCCCCCCTCTTTTTATAAACATTGTTTTTGGTGTCTTTTGAAGATTTTCAATTTTTATGTTAGTCACATCTGTCCATGTTCTTTTTTTGTGTGTTTTAATGTAAGTGACCTCTCAGTTTTGGTTCTTCGAGAAGGAGACTAAAGACTCAAATATGTACAAGTAGTTTATTTCCTGGTACAAGGAACAAAGGTAGAGTTGGGTGGGAAGCTAGGAATGAAAAGACACTCAATAAAAGCTGTCTTAATTAAGCCAGCTTCCTCAGTGAGAACTGCATATAGAAAACCCTGGGAAACTTAACTGCACTTGCCTCAGAATTATCCCACCCAAACAATCAGTTTTTGATTGAGGGATGCTTTGAGAGGAAATGTGCTAGTTTTTTATTCCTGCAAAACAACCCCCCCCCCCACCTTAAACAACCACTACCATTTATTATTATGGCTATTTGTAGATGTGGAGGTTGGCTGCTGGAGCCATCTGAAGGACTTCCTTACTCACATGTCTGATGTGATTTAATCAAATAGCTGGGGACTAGAACACCTGGGATTTCTTAGGTAATTCTCATTCTCTATATGGTCTCTGCAATATGTAGGCTTCAGAGTAGCTAGACTTCTTACATGGTGTTGAGGGATTTGATGGTGTGCAGAGAGACAGCTGTGCACGAGCCAGGGGAAACCCATGACTCCGAGCCCATATTCAGAGGAGGAGTCAGACTCTACCTCTTTAAGAGTAATTTCAGAGAATCTATGGTGTTATGAAAAACCACAGGGAGCTACTTTACCCGACTTCTTTCTGCCTGTCACCACAGGCAGAGCACCTTTAGGCTCAGAGTCACCAACAGGGGTCGCTAGAAAGTGGCCAGAGCAATAATCTACTTCATTATTCACAAACACTTTGGTTTCAGGACTCCATTAAACTCTTAAAATTTATCGCGGCCCTCAGGAGCTTTTGATTATGTGGTTAATAATTACGGATTTTTACTGTAATCAAAATTTTATTTTAAATTTATTTATTTTTGTTATTAAATCATAGCTGTGTACATTAGTGCAATCAAGGGGTACAATGTGCGGGTTTCATACACAATCTGAAATATTATCATCAAACTGTTCAACATAGCCTTCATGGCATTTTTCTTACTTATGTAGTAGGCATTTTTTTTCTGCGTTTAGTAAATTTCGCCTGTACCCATTCAAAGATGCACCATAGGTGTGGCCCCACCCCTTACCCTCCCTCCACCATAACCTCCCCCCTGTAATCAAAATTTAAAGGAAACAGCTAAAAACATTTTTAATGAAAATAACTATTATGTCTTAGATTTATGGAAATAGTTTGACCTTGCTGGGAGAACTTCAGAGGTTCTCAAACTTTTAAAACAGAGGGCCAGTTCACTGTTCCTCAGTTGGAGGGCCAGACTATAGTTTAAAAAGAAAAACTATGAACAAATTCCTGTGCACACTACACATATCTTATTTTGAAGTAAAAAAACAAATAGAGTCACACCACCTCATGTGGTCTGCAGGCCATAGTTTGAGGACTCCTGGTAGCCTTTCCCTGATGAGGCAAATACTGGCTTTAGCTAACGGTATCTTTATCTTCCAAATCCACATTGAGTTCTGTGCCATTGTAGAGAAGTTACAGGGAGCTGGACTTAGGATGAGAGACCCCAAAGTCCTAGAAAGAGGATGCAAGGATAAAGAACTAGTAAGATTGCCAGATTAGAGACGCACAGGAGAATTCCAGGCTGATTGGGTAGTATAGAAAAAGAGTAAGGATGTAACATACAAATTAGAACACTTTTGAAAGCTAAAGGGAGCAATAAAAAACTTTAAATCATTATTACTAAATAAAAGCTTTACCAGAGATTCACATCTACAATATGTGGTTAAAAACATCATCGTGCAAGATTGTTCAGACAACATTCTCTTGCACTGAAGTTGTTTCTTGCACATTTACACTTGTGCCATTTCCCACTGACCTTATAGCTGCCTGCCTGCTTCACCTGCAGTCTGAGATTGGAAGCAGTTGCAGTGTGGAAGCTACACAGGAGGTGCATGTGAATTAATGGGAAATCAGCTGAAATAAAATAAATTTCATAATCAAAGATGGTTTCAGAATCTTTTCTTAGAATTGAGTACAACCCAGTAAATTCCTTCGTGAGATTGTGGTATCATTTAAAAGCTTTTCTTGAAGAGTTAGTCATGCCCTGTGAACTGACAATTCCTAATTGTACGTTTACTCATTTGTACTATTAAACATACTAACGTGAGCTCTGCAGCTAAAAAATGTGGATTCAAGTTGACTGTAAGGCACATGCTCTGGCTGTGGATGAATCAGTGGGAGTAGAGGAGTAATCAACCCAACATTAGAATTTGGTTCTGCTCTGACCCTATTTTTCTCTTTCTGGAGGAAGGGCAATTCAGAGTTGTTGGAAGTCAAACTGCATAGTTCATGCACAAAAGAGCTGTTCCATTTTTATCCTGTATACTTACCTATTAAACCTTATAGAGGAAGATGTATTTCAAGACACAAAAGATGCCAATTTTTTAATTTTAATTCTCTCTAATCATTCCTAATCCCCCCCACCCTGAATTCTTTCAGGCTCATCTTATATGAGGAGGCCTTCTGTATGACTCCTTAGCTCAGTTTACTAAAAACTGTAATAACTCAGCCATCCCTAGTTGAGAATGCCCCCCATGTTCCTGTTTTTCTTTTTTAGGTCTGCTCTTCTTTTGCCTATTGGAGTGTCTTAACCTTTATCTATAAATTATCTTGGAAATCATTTTCCTTTAAAAATCATATCCTTACTCTTATGTGCATCTTTTTTTTTTTTTTTTCCCAAAATTAGGACACACATTTTCAGATGAGCTGGATTGTCACTTTTTCTTTCTTTCTTTTTTTTTTTTTTTTAATGCCCAATAAGGGCTTGGCATCTGTAGCTCAGTGGTTAGGGTGCCAGCCACATACACCAGGGCTGGCGGGTTCAAACCAGGCCCAGGCCAGCTAAAACAACAATGACAACTGCAATAAAAAAAATAGCCGGGTGTTGTTGTGGGCACTTGTGGGCTACTTGGGAGGTTGAGGCAAGAGAATGGCTTAAGCCCAAGAGTTTGAGGTTGCTGTGAGCTGTGACGCCCCGGCATTCTACTGAGGGCAACATAGTGAAACTCTGTCTCAAAAAAAAAAAAAGTGCCCAATAAGTTCTTAGTTGTCACTATTTCCTAAACCAGCAGCATGTAAAACAATTAAATGCTAACTCGGCAAGATTGAGCTTTTGTAGTATTTTAATTATTTCACCTTCTGTGGAAACACTGTTGTGTAATCCTAAACATTGGCACATATTTGACCATCTAATTCAATATTAACTATTATTATGCCAAGTCTTACAGCATGTGTGGAAAATTACTTTTTTTTTTGGTAGTTTTTGGCTGGGGCTGGGTTTGAACCCACCACCTCCAGTATATGGGGCCGATGCCCTACTCCTTGAGCCACAGGCGCCGCCCTGGGAATTACTCTTTAGAGACTTAACAAAAGATTATACCCACATGACTATAGCATTCTGGGTAAATCCTTAGAAAATCTGTTTTTTCTCTGGTTTGGAACAAATTGCAAAAATGAATGCTAGGCCTTCACACAAGGCCACAAATCAGCCTTGTGCTTCACAAAAAGTTAGCAGAAATTCCTTTGAAGAAGTTTATGTTCATCTTTCTGCTGGAGAAAGCCAATAGACACCATTTCCTCAATCTTGGTATGAGATTTGATGGGGTGGGGCTTTTTGGGAAAGCCATTCAATAGATCCCATTGTTTTAGATTTTAAGTGCATGGGTTAGTCTCTTTCCCATATTTAAGAAGATGTACCTCCTGTTTGGGCCCACTCTCTTCCAGCATAGCTAGATACATTGGATACCCAACTACACGAATTCTTGTGTGTGTTACAGCTTTTCTGGGGAGTCCTTTAAGTTGGCCCTAGGTACGCAAGTTCTGTCCAAGAGGTATTAGATCATTTCAAAAGTTTTGTCCGTTTTTATGAGTCTACTTTAAACTGTAATATCTCAGTGAATATTTATTCAATTTAATCTAAATAAGCGCCATTTGAATCAGTGCACTTTTGCTAACGTAATACAAGTCGATTAATTCCATCGGCATAAAAATTGGGTGCTCGGGATTCGATGAAGTCAACGAAGGCTGTTTTTGCTAGGTCCTGATTGGCAAAGGTTCTACTGGTGAGAAAGTTATCGAAGTGCTTGAAAAGATGGTAGTC
>CAUYPK010133666.1:0-22835 GCA_963574355.1 Loris lydekkerianus | reverse complement strand
TTTTCAGGTACAATCTTTGGCATGTTTTAGAATAAATGTTATATTTGCTTTGTAAAAATAATTTTAACAATCTTTTACTATTCTCTGAAATGATTTAAGTAGCATTAGGGTTAAACAACTATTTCTTTTGTTCTGTTTTTTAGAGATGGGGTCTCCCTCTGTTGCCCAAGCGAGAGTGCAGCATATGATCAAAGCTCACTGTAGCCTCAAACTCCTGGGCTCAAGAAATCTTCCCACCCTGGCCTCCTAAAGAACTGAGACTCAGGTGTGTGCTACCAGGCGCAGCTGATTTTCTTTATTTTTTATAGAGATGGGGAGGGGGGGTGAGTCTCACTATCTTGCCCAGGCTGGTCTCAAACTCCTGGCCTCAAGTGATCTTCCTTCCTCGGCCTCCTGAAGTGCTGGGATTACAGGCATGAGCCACCATGCCTGGCTTAGATTATTCTACCTTTAAAGATTTAGCAGAATTCCCTTGTGAAACCACCTGGGTCTGGTACCTTTTTCTTTTCCCCCATTAAAAAAAAAAAAAAATCAAAAATGTAAGACACGTACTGAAAAGTGACATTTCCTAAGTGAATAGCTTAATGAATTTTCTTAAATGGAATATATTTGTTTAATCAGCACTCAGATCAAGAAACAGGAATTTACTAGCACCCAGACACCTCTCTTACGTTTTCTTTTCATCATTACCTTCCTGCTCTAATGAGAGTCTAGAGCAGTCATTTTCAAACAGAGTGCTGTGACACGTTGGTGTGCTGTGAAAAATTTTAAAGATCACTAATTAAATTATTTTTGAAAGAATTTAAAAGCACACTTTTAAAAGAATTTAAAAGTAGGTATATTCTTTTTTTAACTTTTTTTCCCCATAAGCATAATTAAAATGTGCTGTATAAGTTTAACTATAGGTTCAAGTGTGCCATGAGATTAAAAAAGGCTGACAAACACTGACCTACAGCCTTTTGGTCATGGAGTTCTCCAGCTGTGCTCTGTATTTTTTTCCTGTGGTAACTGCTCTTCTTAGATTTTTCTCCACTGCGGTCAATTCTAGTAAATAGTATTTTTCTGGAAGATTATCTATTTCATGTAGGCTTTCAAATTTATTTACATAAAATTGTATAAATTAACCTATTGTGATTTGAAAAGGTTCCCCCAACTTGCATCTTCCCTAATCCTTAAAACTACTTGAAAAAAACTGGATATGTTTTTCCAGATGTTCCATCCAGGTGCACGTAACAGGATGTTATAATTCCCCAGACCGCGGGCACCTGCGTGCGTGTGTGTGTGTGTGTAATAATGTCATTAAAAAGATACCTATCTCTCTGTGTATCTGCCTAGTTAGCTGTCTCGCCATTTATCTAGCTCTCTGGGTAGATACATACTTCATGTGGTGAGGAGTGAATGGAAGGGCCCTGGTGAAAGACTGACTACAGAGATGTGGCTGGACTGTCTCTTTCCTCTTTCTTATGCCTTCAGCTATTATGTGATACCATCTTGCAAACCTGAGAGTGGAGCCAAGAGAATCATGAAGGCATCAGCCCTGCCACTGATGAGCTGCTGAAATAACACCAGGAGCCACCTGCCTCCGGAACTCCTGTTGAGTGTGATGTCCATGTCCCTCTGGATCAAGGTTCTGTTATCTGCAACTGAACAAATTCCCAACTGATACAGTAAAGAAGATAGGTAAAGTTCTGTGCATAAACATGAATGTTTAAATGCAGAAAGATTATCCTCGAGATACATAGGTCTCCAGCTCTAAAACAGGCACCCGGGTAGCAGTTACTCAAGTTAAGTCCTTGCTGCAAGGAACTTTTTAGTTGTGACCCTTATTAAAAGCATTATTTGCATAAGCTATTCAGACTGTTTTAGATAGAATTTTACCTTTTTCACTTTTGAAGCAACATGTGTACAATGGGACAGGACCCATTTATGGGCCGCATCCTAATAGGATTTTGAAAGGATTTAATGAGATAATTCACATTAATGGTATCTGACAATACCTGGCACTTGGTAAAGTGCCGCATAAATGTTAATATTATGTTTTCATAATTAATAATAATCAAAAATAATGATGTTAGTTATTAGTACGTACATGCCTATCTTCCTCTCATCTTTCACATACTCATAAGAAAATGTACATCCTCAGAGAGGCCCTCCCTGGCTATTCTATCTGAAGTGGAGTCTGCCCCAAATATCTCCCATTCCCCACTGCCTCCATCCTGTTTATTGTCTGAGACATTCTATTGACTTTGCATTAGGTGTGTATCTCCCCTGCTGGAACATTAACCCCATGAGAGCAGAACTCCCATTGGCATTAATTCCATGCCCTTTATGCATTTATTGAATGAAATCACGGCCAAAACCATTTAAGTAAGAGAAAGCTATTGATGTAGAATGGCTACGCAGATGTGGCCATTTCCTTTTGTATAATTTTGCACACATTTAAATAAAAGTGGAGGTGGGCAAAAATTCTGCCCCATTCTAGACCCTCCTCATACTGTGAAAGGGCCTAGTGGTTTACTATTATTTTCAGTCTCCACAAGGTCAGTGAATAGCCCTTTACATTTGGCTTACACAGCCAAGTATGGAACAAATTGTTACTTTTAGAAAAATCATGTTTCTCATTTGAAAAGATTTAAAATTCAGCTTAAAAATTTTTAAATAATGGCTTCTTCTTGTAATAAAAGACTTAGAATTTAAAATCGAACTTAGACTTTAAAATAGCTCCATATAAGTTAAGTTTTGTCCCAGGATCAAAGGGAAAACAGAAACGTAAAATGTTTGAAGTAGACGGGTCCTAAGGCAGGGCAACAACTCTCAGATGCAACCCGGGGCCTGATGGGGACCAGCCCTGACCCGGCTGCGGGGAGCAGGGCTCCGCCCAAGGCCCCCCCACGGAAGACTGCCCCACCTACACGCCGGATGTGGAATCCCACGGTCCCCCGCAGGATTTCCTCTCCGGGTCAGAGGTCATGGACTCCTGACAACTGGCGTCATGGAAAGAACACCGGAGGCCTTTTCCTCTTTCTTCCTGCGTTTTTGGAGACTGCAGTATCTTGTAGGGGTCAAGCCGTGGGCTTTGGCTTCCTGAGTTTGAAGCCCATCTGCCCTGCCTACTCCCGAGTCTCTGGGGCAGCGCTAGGCCGGTTGCTCGTTGGAAAAGTGGTGGCAGCGGCGAAGCTGTCCGGTTGGGCGGCGGCCAGCACGGCGTGGGTGCTGGCAGCTGTGCCGTCCATGGGCCTTCTTCTAGAAGATGCCATCAAGGCCCTAGTCGGTTTTAACAGCAAGGCTGGGGTGGTTCTGGGGTATCATCTCCCTTGGTATAACTCCTTTTGGCCTGGGGATTTTGCGCTTTCTAATTTTGATGAATAGGTGAAAAGAGCTGCCATAATCTTCTGTGGTTTATGCAAAGAAGGTTTCAGAATCCTTACGGAGGAGGGGCCTGCAGGTGGCCTTGTTGGAAGAGGACCTGGCATTTGGGTTTCAACCTCAAATTTTCAGGGGGTGTTTGGATGGTTACAATGGGGTCTTGCAGTTGCACTTGATAGCTGCTGCCCAGGTTTGAGTTGCGTTTCTTTGGGGGTGCTTTTGGAGGATCATGGTTAATTTGGGGGCTGGACTTCTGTCTGTATTTCATAGCAAGCCTTGATTTTTACTTGGCGGGTATGTTAACTTGGGGGGCTTTTGAAGGCTGTTTTGGACTGAAATTTGCATAGCAAACTTATTATGTGGACTGAACTTTATGTAGGAAGTTTTGTAAAGGTTTATGGACACGGAGGTATTTGCTACTTTTTCTGCCCCCCTTGGGCTCATTGCTCACCTCTGGTAAGCAATACTAGATGACTAATTTGTCAGGGATTACCTTGACTTGGAAGGTAGGACAGGAAATGGATTTGGGGCCTGGATTATGGAAGGATCTTGATGTCCCATGTGGCTAACTTAAAAGGGCACACAGTAGTTGAGGCTGAGAATAATGCTGGGGGCAGTGTACAGCTCTTCCACCCTTCCAGGGAGCCAACACCAAGTGTGACCACAAGCTGGAAGGATCAACCTGGGGGTGAAAGACTGGGGAGCCCATGTGGACCTGATTCAAGCCACACTCCAACTCTGGCCTCACTGTGTTTGGGGCAGGGCCCGTGAGGGCGCATCTTCGAGTCTGGGGCAGGGCCCGTGAGGGCGCATCTTCGAGTCTGGGGCAGGGCCCGTGAGGGCGCATCTTCGAGTCTGGGGCAGGGCCCGTGAGGGCGCATCTTCGAGTCTGGGGCAGGGCCCGTGAGGGCGCATCATTACCTCCACCCCCACCCCAATGATGCTTAAAGTTTATTTAATATTTTGTTACAAGTAATGCCCCACATTTTCCCATGTTTATTAGCTATTTGCATTTTTTTGTAAGTTGTATGTTTACTTTTTTTTTTATTTTTTTTATTTCAGGCTAATTTGAGGGTACAGAGAATTAGGTTACAATGTTTGCATTTGTTAGGATAGTCCCTGCTGTGGTTGTGTCCCATCCCCAGGTGTACCATATACTCCCACATTGTGCCCATTAAGTGGGAGCACACTAATCACCCTCCCTTCTCCCCTTCCCTCTTGATTTAAGTTTTTCTCTTGTGTCCTTATTAGTTCTTAAGAACTCTTTGCTTATTAGGAGCCAACACTTTGTTAGATTCTTCCCCAACCCCAGCACCTCCCTCGTTCATTTTTTGTGTGATTTCTAGTTCTGTAGGCATAGTCTTATGTCAGGCTGTATTGAGGCCTATAACCCTCAGACCTTCATTGTGAACACTTTTTAATAACTACCTTTTTTATTTAGATATGTATGATGTGGAATACTTCCATTTTTCCCAATTGGCCAACCAGTGGTTTTAATACCATTTCTTTGATAAGCCCAATTTCACCACAAAACTTAGTCCATGTCTTATTGCAAAAATTATACCTTTTAGGGGGAGACTGGGCAAACAGGCAAACCATGTGATGAGGTTAACAGTATAAGTTGGTAGACTCTTTGGATAAGGGCAGCAACCGATTAAAATATGGAATTGACTAGGGCATAATGGTTTACTGTGGGGCAAGAGGTACACTTTTCATATTTTCTGCATATTAAGAAAACCAAAGATTAGGTCACCAGAAGCTATATATATAGTGGTGACTTGGGGCTTCTACCTCAACATGGGGCCTCCCAACTTTGTTTTTTGGGGGGGATTCATTGACAGTACAAAGAATTAGGTTATACTGATTGCATTTGTTAGCTAAGTCCCTCATATAATTGTGTTTCACCCCCAAAAGGTGTGCCAGACACCGTGACCCCTTTCCCACTCCCTCTTCCCTCATTCCCCTACCCCCACCCCCACCCTTTATTAGATCATCTACTGCCTTTATATTAAAATGGGCCTCCCAACTTTTGATGCAAGACTAAGTTGGAACTATGAACAATGGGAATTTACTCTGATCGCAAATAACTCACAAAAGTCACATCATTCTTTGCTCACATTTAATTTTTATTTTGATTTTTTTAATGCTGCACAACACAATATTTATTTCATTTATTTCATTTATTTCTTTATTTCTGTTTGCTGCTGTTATTTTTTTTTTACTGAAAGTGAGAGGGAACTGTGTGGCCTTTTTTTTCTTTTTCTGTAGGCCGCCTTAAGCTTTCTAAATTTGGAACATCTAAGCAAGCTGAAGGGAAAAGGGGGTTTTGCAGAATCACTCGGGGGAAAGGAAAGGTTGCTTTGTTAATCATGCCCTATGGTGGGTGATTAACTGCTTGTACAATTACGTTTCACTTTTCATTAATTGTGCTTAAGGCTTTAATTAAATTTGGGGTTCCCTTCTTAGAGCAGCTCATACTGACGGAGATGCATGCGCTGGATGATGTCACGGCAGTCGTTGAACACACGGCGAATGTTCTCAGTGTCCACAGCGCAGGTGAAGTGAGGGTAGCAGTAGTGGCGCCCATCTCCACTGGCAGTGCTGATTCTCTGTGGGCACGAGACACAGGAATAGTCAGTGAGGTCCTCTCTAGAAACCACCCAATCACCAAGTAGGGACATCTACCAGGGTTGACTGTTGCCCAGCCAGTGGCATTAAAAGCCCAGTGACAGGGCACTCAGCTAAAATTCATACTGGATATTGGTGAAATAAAGGAGGAGAAGCACTGGATAGTTGAATCTCCAAACTAAGTATGTTCATATCTATAAGAAAGGGGGTGGGGAAAGAGAGGGAATTAAAGAACGGACTCTACTCACCAGAAACTCATCTCGGATGAAGTACTTGGCCCGGGTCACGCGTGGGTCCTCTCCGGGCTCAGGAGTAGCTATACAAAGTAGGAATATTTGATTACTTAAGGTGATTAAAGGTTAGAGCAGATGTAGGGTGCTAACAGTAGCCCCCGAACTTCTTAGAACTCTGGTTTTACTATATGAAAATTAAGTAGAAATAAGTTTTTCTTGGCTCCCTTATAAATCCCTTATAAGTTTGGTTATGGGAGGGGCGTGGGGTTTTCAGCCCAGTGTTCTGAGAAAGAAGCACCTCAATGGACAAACAGAAGCCACACGTACCGTCCTCAGGAGTAGTGTAGCGAGCGAATTCTGGAAAGTAGTCCTCAATCTTCGATTTTCCAGCAAGGACTTTCTCTGCGAGCAGATCTTGCTTGTTGAGGAACAGGATCACAGAGATGGTGCGCAGCCATCTGACCAGAAAGGAGGTGGGTTTAACAAGCTTGCACAAGAACTTGCATGAGTCCAACCCAGGGCCTTGGGACCGGTGAAGGACTCACTCTTAGGCAGGCTGATGAGGGCACGTGGGAGGGGGGGTTATCCACAAACCTGTTGTTCCAGATGCTCTTGAAGAGGTTCAGAGCCTCCTGCAGACGGTTGGTCTGGTTGTCCTCCCGGATGACCATGTTGTAGCTGCTGCTGGCCACCACGAAGATGATAGCAGTCACATCTGAGTCACAAGAAAGCAGAAAACCGTAAGTGTTAGAAGCTAAAGTGATGACGATCACAGAAGCACAGTGCCCCCCCAGCAGGAGGTGCCGTGCAGCCTTACCGTTGAAGCACTGGATCCACTTGCGGCGTTCATCGCGCTGGCCACCCACGTCAAACATGCTGGTGAGGACAAAGGACACCCAGTTATTCCAGAGGGTCCCTCGCTCTACTGTATAAGGAACATCAAGAAACCACTATCTCCATTTTATAAAGAAGTAAACTATCCTCTTACTGGAAGTTGACTTTGTCCACCTGGAACTTGGTCTCAAAGATTCCAGAAGTCAGGACGCGGCAGCGAAGCAGGTCCTGAGACAAAATTCAAGTCAATGGGTCTCACCCAAACCAATGGAAGTAATAATTGCCAATCTAGACCAAATGTCTTGAGTAGCTTGAAAAGGGGACTTAGTCCTCTGATAGGGACAAGTTTTGCATACCTGGTCACTTGGCACATAGTCAGCCTGCTTGATGACATCAATCTTGTCCAGGAAGCTTAGAGAAAAAGACACAGGAAGGTGTTCAGAGCACTCGTGTATTTGCCAACTATTTACATCTCTACAAGGTCAGGCTAAATGGAAATGAACACCCTGAGTTACACAGCATAAGTCAAGATCAGGAGGGTTACATTTATGACTCAAAGCTTATGCCTTAGAAAGGTTAGGGCAAACAGAATTAAAAAAAAAAAAAAATACTTTCAGGGATTGGGAAACTAGAAATGTATCTAGCAGCTATCCTATGAACCGTCGGGCACCTGTACTACACAAACAGCACAGGACAGTGGTGGAGCTTTGTTCTTGAAGTTTTTCATGTTAAAAGGTTAGTTTTATGCATCTCAACCAGTAGAGAGAGGCCCCAAAAGCAGAACTATCAGCTTCTGTGCTGTTTGATAGTGACTGACAAAATTCCAAATTTCTTGACTAAAATGGCAAATTAGTATGAAAATTGTATACCTCCTCATAATTTAGTTTTTAAAAAAGTATAGAGTGGCACACTTAAAAGCAAGGACTTTCTCCTCAAGGGGAAAAGGGATTGTTTTAGTCACTCTGAATCTCTATCTCTTCCTTTTTACTTTTTAAGAATCTCATTGATTAAAGAGAACAAAGGAGGTTGGCACGAAGAGGCCCTTCTCGCCCCAACTATCCTGAGCAGGAAACAAACACAGACTTCCCTTCCGTTCTACTTGGTCTGTGAAAGAGAACACTCCAGATATTAAACTTTTCATTTAAAAAAGTATATTGCTTGACTAGAACCACGGGAAAATTAACTTTTGAAAGAGAATTTAAATATGGAAAATTAATGTTAAAATTAATGTTCTTTTTTTGGGGGGGGGAGGGTAGAGTTAGAATTGTTTTAATGTGGACTAATCAAAGAAGAAAAACACAAAGAGAGAAAAGTTTATTTAAAGAAATTCCCTAAGTTTTCCCCCCTTCCTTTTTACCAGTTCAAGAGTTAGTCTGGCTTAGAGGATATACTTACTAACTTGCCCAATCAATCTTACATTACAGCACCAGTCCAGAAATAGCTCCCCAGCCACCCTGGCCTCCAGCATGTTGCCATGGCAACAGAACCACAGTTCTATAAATAGATCATCAGCACCAAATCTTGTGAGAGAGAATCTGGAATGGGGCCAGCCAAACCCCAGCTCAACAAATAAAAATAGGCAGCTTAAGAAATGGGCACGGTACCAGTATCTCAACTTTAACATAAAGGCAGTTCAACCAGAAACAAGCTGGTCACTGCAAATGCAGGGAAGACATTTTAAAAGTTTTAAGCTACACTGTTCTCTTTTTGTCTGAGTCTCCTTAAAACTTTTCATAATCTGTGCACATGGTGCTGTTTTTAGCTTCTTAGTTTCAGGAGCCATTGAGTGTTGCTTAATAAAAAACAGAAAACAATTTTTAAATAGAGTGATCCTTGCCTCCCAAAACCTGGCTAAATAAACTACTGTTAATTAACAAATTTGTTTTTCCACTCCCAGCATTTAAAACTGGAATGGTTAAGCCCTCCTAATCTTGTACCTGTACTTAACTTCTGACTTGGATCCAAAATACAAAACGCAAACAATTCCAGGATTTCCATTTGTTTTGAGTTACTATAATTAGTGCTTCCAGCTTTCAGTTCAAACTTTTGAGAAAATCAGGGACTTAGTTGAAGAGTGGGGGCTGGGGGTCATGGGGATTGGCCAACGTGGGCTGTTCTTTGGTTCCTTGAAAAAAATACACAATCTGCTCATATATTAAAGCATGAAGTATCTCTGTTATGTGACAACTGAAAATAATCAAAGGAACTCCCTACAAGAAAACAGCACAAGGGGAAGAGGAATCGGCAGGTTCCACAGCCCTAACCGAAGCTTGTGCAGTCTGTGGATAACTGTGTCTTACAAACTTACTTTTTGTTTATTGTTAACCAGTCAGTCCCTCGGGCGTGGGGCAATTCTAGCTCTTGGTGAGCCAACCTGGGACCCTGGTTCTGATAAGCTAGTACTTGGTTGTTCTGCATTTCAGTTACTTATGATACTGGCTAAATCACCAACCCTCTACTGCCTACCCCTCCCTCCAGTCACAGAAGACACTCCCACTGCAGAGTGTCACGGAGATTGCTTTGTGTGTTTGTGCACCAGCAGCAAACAAAAGTACCTTTAACTTTTTTTTATAACCCTCACCACCATATGCCTGCTGTATCACATGCAGGAGGGGGGAAGCCATAAACTATCTAAAAGGCAACTTTCCAGATCTGCAGTATTACATCCTCTGGAAGGGGGACCATACGGGGTGATGAGGATGGAGAGAGGGTCCCCCAGGGAAAAGTAAGTCAGGTATTAGGCAACAGGTGCAGAAGTAGCCCAGATGTCAGGTGGAGGTGTGCAATACAATCTATTTTTAATTTTTTTTCCTCTTCCTCTCTTTACCAAAACACTAATCAGTGAGCCTACCTTTATTAAGGGACTGTGAAGAAAGATGTCTTGCACTTCGATATTGCTAGCCTCAACCTGTGTCATTGCTCTGGGGTAAGCTGATTTATTTGTAAATAAGGCCACCACTGTACTGTGTTGCTTAGGTATATAGTTAGGGTTTAAAATCTGCTGACCACTTACCATCCTTGAAACAAGACCCGGTATGAAGGAATAAATAAGGATATGAAACAGAGTTCAAAAGTCAAGACAACACAAAACGCAACTCCATTCAGATCCACTAATCTACTAATACTGGACTATGGCAGTTACAGTAGGCACTGACCTAACAGCAGACATAGCAAAGCAATTAACAGCTACCGAGGAGGGGGAGGCTTATTTTTTGTTTTCCTCATTCGTGTTTTTCATGTTTTAAAATTATAGCAATAAGATATCATACTTTTACCCCCCAGTGTGAGAGCAGCCCTGTTTCCCTAAATGCTTGTGGGTCAGTTGAGTGAATCAAGCTAAGTATGAGCACGACTTTAGTGAAGGTGACTGTCCCCCTTATAGGCCTTATGTGTTTACACAAAATAATATCTCTGCACTGAAAATGTGTGATTAGGGGCTTTAGGAAACAAATGACTCAGACTAGAACTTTCTAACTATGAGCAGGGTAACTGGTTGGCGTCCATGAACGGAATCACAGGCAAGTATCTTTAAAAGTGAGAGTGGTGGGTTTTTGTGTTTTCTCCCAGTTTGCCCACTTTGCGTGCTGATAGGATACTTACTACTGGGCACAGTCGATCAGCTGGTACTCATTGGAGCGCTCATAGCAGGCTCGCACTCCTTCATCCTCCCACAGAGCCTTGGCGTGCTCGTAGAATTCCTGAGGGGAGCACAGGAATAAATGTTGAGAGAGGTTGGAGCCCTAGCAAATCAAGGGCACTGTCATCCTAACTCTAAGACAACAGTTTACTACATCAAATACACTGGGTGTGCATCTGCATTTTGAGCCTACTGAATGAATTAATGCTTTTTAAGAACTTTAATTGAACGTTATACTTATTCAAAAGTTGACAATAAATTCCTGCTCTTCTCTCATTATGAATGAGTGGTCCTGGGTAGTTTCTTCCCTGTATTCTTTTGGAAGAGAAGACGGACTAATTTTGTTTCTTCATAGAATTATTTCTATAGGAAGAATATACACTAATCTGCATCAGGAAAAGATGCCAGTATATCATTCAGTATTGTGAAAACAAGAAATTTCATTTGTAAGATGTACTGGGACCAAATTTTTCTTCTAGAAAAATGTGAATTTTACAAAAAAAAAAAAAAAAATTACGATGGGAAATTGTAGGTAGGAACATAAAGTTCAGGTATTAGTAGGACTAATAAAATGTTCCTATTCACATGCAGTTTTAATAGACTTTTTCTATTAGAAATACAGAAATCATAATTTCATAAAAGCCAGTGTTATGTTATACATATTGTATTTACTATTTTTTCCAAACAAATGCTATTTTAATAAATGTACCTACCCAACTAATACTTTCCTAATAATGTATATTTATAGCCCAGCCCATTTCAAATACACAGAAACAAATTCCCATGAAGCCTAACAAAAGGCAACACTAACTCATTGTTTTAATTGTAGACAAGTCTCTTCCTTCTGGTTTTATAAACTCGTCCATCTTTCCATCTCGTTTCCTGCTCTCCTCTTATAAACCATTCTTTCCCCATAAAGGGGCCAAAATGTATATGCTTGGGCTTGAGCAGTTCCCTAAAAATAGTTCTTTAAGGTGACACCAGTCTTTGTAAACATATTCTATTTTGTATTTGAGTTATAATTTAGGTATTTTTAGAAATTTTTAAATAATATCTCATTTGCCCCAAAGCAAGGATTTCAGAAAATTTTATACGTGGTACTTTGCCTAAAATGAGAATCTCAAGGTACCTTAGGGCATTTGGAGCAGAACCAACTGGACAGTTAGTACCTGCTGTGTGCCATACTTAACATACAGTTTTGTTTGTCTTAAGGTGTGGATCAGGGAATAATTAAACCTGCCACAGCTCAGGACATTTTCCCTCATAAAAAATTTATAACCTAATAAAAAGCGAGAACTGTAGTATTAAAAGGGTGATGCTTATTTTTGAAGATGGGTAAGTCCAGATCTATTAGGGGTGATAATTTTCCTCATCCATCTTGAACAAAACCCTAATGATTACTATTTTTTTTTAAACATTAAGAGTACATGTGAAATTAACTCTTCCCTAAGGATCAATATCCCTGAAGTGTGTTCTGCCTGAAGTGTGGTTTGGACAACTGCTGGGGTGTGGGAAACAACTGGTGCTCCCGTATGCCCACTGCTCAGGTGGGTGGGGCTGAGGCCACACAGGCCGGAAGGAAGGCTGCTTACGGGAGGGAAGTCAAAGTCCGGCTTGTTCATCACACTCAGAATGTAGTCCACTCTGAACTGGTTCTCAGGGTTGGCCAGCTCCACAGGGGGCACCAGGTTGCTCATGGCGGCTACAATGGTCTGAAAATGATTCAGCAAAGTGGTCAGGGGACAGCACTGTCTCAGGGAAAGGCTAAAAGACAGGAAGGGCAAGGAGCTAGCACATACTTCAATGGCCTCCTTCAGGTTGTTTTTGATGTCCTGCACTTTGGTTGCCTTCTCACTGCAGTGGGATTGAAAAGAAAAAAAAATCATATTGCATTTTGTAGGCTAGGAGTGTTGCTTTAATCAAGATATTTCAACTAAAAAGCATAGTATTCTGTTCTTCGAGGAGTTGTGGGTTCAGATCTGTACAAAGACTGGAGGTACCTGAATAAAGGTGGTTTCAAATCATAACCTCCTGAATGTGTCCTGAGGACACTCCCAGTGGGGGGCTATCGGCAGCCTAATGTACCAAAAGTTGCACAAGATTCATTTGCTATTTCAGATGTGGGGCCTGTGGGCTTGAAGCCCCCACACTATGCATGAACAATTCCTAAGAGGCTTCTCCTGATCCTTGTCAGCATCCTGTTGGGGACAGGGAGGAAAAGTCCTGATTTGGCTTGGAATTCACTCAGTTGCCAGATTAGCACACTGAGAACCAGAGAATGCAGGTGGTGGTGTTAATAATAGTTAATTACAGATTTCAGGGCTCTGCAGCCCTATTATTTGTTTGTTTGTTTATTTAAATAGCTGTGTGCATGCCGTTCTGGGCACTGCAGCCAGCAGCAATGAACAACATCCCTACTTTAGAATGTTAGTAGACATTGGTCCCTCAACCTGAATAATAAGGAAGATTCCAACCCCAGAAGTCCTTATGATTGTGGGTGGGTGGGACCCCTCGGTTAAGTACAGGTGAGAGGTCTCGTTTAACTAGATACGTAGAATAGGCCTACGTGGTCTTCATGGAATGATCTGTATTTAGAGTTATTGGTCCCAAGGGTAAAGGGTTAGTGTTAGGGTGGTTAAGCAAGTTAGTTAGGGTAGTTAGGGTTGGTGTTAGGGGGCTTAGACTTAGTGTCAGGGGGGTTAGGGTGGTTTGCATTAGTGTTAGGGTGGCTAGGCTTAGGGTTAGTGTTAGGGGTGTTAAGAGTTAAGTGTTGGAGGCTTAGGGTGGTTAGTGTTAGGGGGGGCTTAGGGTGGTTAGTGTTAGGGGGGCTTAGGGTGGTGTTAGGGGGGGCTTAGGGTGGTTAGGGTTTAGGGGGGCTTAGGGTGGTTAGGGGGGCTTAGGGTGGTTAGGGGTTAGGGGGGGCTTAGGGTGGTTAGTGTTAGGGGGGCTTAGGGTGGTTAGTGTTAGGGTGCCACAACCTTTTGTTTTTGGGAACCCCTGACAGAATGTTAATTTTTAGACAACATTCCACCTACCCAAATGTTGCACATCTTTCCCAAAGTAGCCTTCATTTGAGGCACAGACAGGGAAGATTCTTGAGGAACCTCTGCTTGGAGTGTGTGTCCTGCCACATCCCCATCCCATTCCCTGCCCTTTAGTTGGGTTAATAGGAACAAGGGGTCCAGCACACCTCGATGTGTCAGGACTGGGATGGGGCAGTGTGCCCACACAGAGGGAAGGTGTCGCCATCCTCTACACTGATGGGGAAACTGAGGCTGTGAGAGGTCTCATACCACAGAGGCAGAAACTGGGGCGGGGAGGCGGAGGAAGAAGGGGCAGTTATCTTTTTCACTGTTCTTTAATCTTTTGAGATTCCCAATTTTCGAAGCATTCACTTGCTTGATTCACCACATTGAATAGAGGCAGAAATTAAATAATCCCTCAGAAGTCAAACATGACAGAAAACATAGAGGAACACAGAGGAGGGTTAATAGCGACTGCAGCCTAGAAGGACAGTTAGTTGTATTGTGGGGGGTGGGGGGAAGAGGTGCAGGAGGTATGAGCTATGTGCCCAACAGGCCCACCCCCCCAGAACTTAGTCTTTCCTTTTCTAAAGAATTGTAATAGCTAATATTTCCTGCATTTTATTCTTTCTGAATAAATAATTGCATATTTGAGGGGTGGGCCCTCATTTTCTGCATCATCTTATTTCACTCTGTTCCTAGGATTGAGCCTTTTTCAACAGGCTTTTGTGACATTCATCTTTTACAATGGAATAAGGGGCTTGGTGGTGGTGGGCAGTGTTGGGGGGTGGGAATGTCACCAGGAATCCCCTCAGGGCCATTTAAGCGCTACAGGTCCCCAGAGAACCTGGGGCAGAGATGATGCAGAGAGGTAAGCTACAGACCCCAAGTGTGGAATTTGTGCACGAACTGAAACCTGCCGCTGGCCCCTTTGCCTCTTAAAGCACCCACTGATTAGGGCTACTCTGCTGTGTACCTGCAGAATTGAAGCTCATTTCTGGAATTACAATTTCCAGCCTTGGTTTGATAGTTTCAGATCAATTATTTTGATGATAGAGATTAAAAGGACATGTGCTTGATTGTCCCTAATGTTCACTCTTGGGTTCAAAATTTACCTAAACCCCTCCAGGACAAATCTATTTCCATTCATTAAAAACAGGCTCCATTTAATTGTCAATGAAAGCCATTAACCTTTGGTTTTAATGTTCCACAGTAGCAAAATCAGATCTGTTTGGGTACTAAATACCCAGATCCTCATATAGCTAGAGAGAAGTATTTTCAGAAATAAGTTTCTTCATTCAGTTTGATATTTTGGTCTAAGTAGTAGTATGATAATTGGAAAACTTCCAGTCTTAAAACACAGATATTTTGAGAACGTGTTCAGTATTCATCTACGTATGTGAACAGGTGTGGGAGGATATCAAGTATAAAACAGCTAAAATAGAAATCTAAAATCTAATTCGGGTGTGTAATACTAAAACATAAAATTCTTCCATTGAAGCGATTACTATGTAGATGGAGATATTATACCGGGGGCTGGCAGGTCTATCATCATTTTACTATCACTTAATGAATTTAACGTTGATTGTGAAATTCAGAGAGAATTCCTTAGGTGTCTCTAAACTACTCAAGAAAGGTAAAATATATGCCAATTGCTAGAATTCTGATTGAATAAAAAAATTGGGCCTTTTAGGATATTGTGGGCCCCCTCCCCTTTTCATGTATAAGGCAGACTAGCTGATTAAGATTTTAAGAGCTCTCCCCCTCCCCCTTTTAGCTAAGTGGTAGGGGAAGGCTATGTAATACTAAGTTCCATTTAGGGCTAAAGCTTATTCATCCTTGTGCTTTTGTGGGAACAGACAGACTAAAAGGAGGAAGACAGAAGACAGACTCAAGATACAGGGATTGCTGAAACATGCAGAGAAGTTTTATTTATCACGAATGTTAATTGTTATATTTACTCGTAGAACACAGTCACAAGACGTGCAGGAAAAGCATTAGTAGGGTTCAAGGGTTTAGCACAACATCTAGTACACAGTAGGATGCTTAATAAGGACTTGTCATCTCTCTCAAACGCCAACTTTTGGTACAGTAGCTTGTTAGCCATCTTTTAAAAACTGTTCTACTACATTTTTGCCAATCTAATATGTCATTCCATTTTTGCTTTGTTCAATCATCTTTAAAGATCAGGTTGCAGGGCCCTCTCCCCCCCCCCCCCCCCCCCGACAACAGAATAGTATTCTTATTAGAAGTTCCTAAGATCAGGGAATTCCAGCATGCAAATTGTGATAGGAAAGAGGCGAGAAGATGTAGCCATCATCTAGGGATAAAATATTCTAGAAGAGACAGATGAACAAACACGTGTCAGTTACTTTATCCCCGACCCCTCTGCCCCTCCCGCCCTCCCCAGCCACAGAAGCTATTTGCAAGGCCCTAGGCTAAGCTGATGGTTCTACATGTTCTCATGGAAACAGCTGCTTCACCAGTGCATGCAGCATATGCAAGCAGAGCTGGCGTGTTGACCTGGCATGCATGCATGTTTGTGTGTGATGGGTGTGGGGATGCAGGAAGCAAAAAAAAAAAAAGATTTGATAATGAATGGAAAAAAAAACATGGATGCCATGAATTTCCTTACCCACTGACTAATGCAAAGTGCCTTGGAGTCAAATAAATTTGATCATTTTTTAAAAGGCCAGAGGGCTTGCTGAGATGATTCTTAACGACCTGTCGCAAGGTACCAAGGCATTTTTCAAAATTAAGAATGGTGCGACACTGCATTTTAATAGAGGAAATTTTTTTTATTTTTTCCATAGCAGTCTGAAATTTTAAAATCAGACCAACCACTGGGTAGGCAGAATTTAGTAGATAGTTTTAATAATAAGTAGCTGGTTCAAATAGAGAGCTGGGGGAAAACCGGAAGCATTCGGAAAAACACCAATTCTCATAATCCTAAACTGTCTAAAACTTAAATCTATAACTTTCCCCCAGCTGGATCTAATTATACTTTAAGCATGGCCCAAAAAACCATTCTGCACTTCGCTTGCTCTAAATGTTAAGAAATTGTTTACGTGTTATTTGCGAATGTATGACAATATGGCTGATGGTTCTAAAATGATTTTCATTTTCTTCCCCGTCTCTGGCCTCAGTTTCCCAGCATGATCTTCATGTTTGTTTTGTTAAAAATTTTTCTGTTTTTGAATGTGCCTACCCATCGCTGTTGCTCCTTGCAGCCTGCGGGTCCTCTTCGCCGCCCCTTTTAAAGAGAGATTGAAAGCTCACCTAATCTGCAAGGCACCGCAATTTCACACACCCCACACAGCCTCTACATTCCTAGACAATCAGCCAAGAGCAAAGGCAACAATCTGCGCTCCCGTTGTTAATTGTTAGGTAGCCTTCCCTGGCTAAATTGGAATGTCTACGGAGACTGCAGGCCGTAGGGGGAAGAGTTCCACACCTTTGCTGCAGCACTAACACAGCCCCCTGGAGACTCTGGTCCGTACAGGAGGGACAGATAATTATTTTCTTGTGCTTTCACTGAATGTACATGCATTAGGGAGCCAAAGCAGTGATTTATCTCACAATTCTTTTGAGAATATGGCAGCACATAAGGCTCCTAATTCTCCCAGGTCAGAATCTTCACGGTGTTGTGTCTCAGCACACACAGGAATAGGTGACTTTGCCCATGATTTCTTGGTGCAAAATTAGGCACCTCCCTTCTTACAGTAGGGGAAACTAATTAAAAAATGTTTTAATTTATAAATAATTGTCCAGCATAAATTGTCATGAATTAAAACTATGTCTGGACAGTGATGGAGGAAAAAAAAAAAAAAAAAATCAAAGGAAAAAAATCCCATTACCACCCAAACCCCCCCCCAACAAACAAAAACCCCCAAACCCAATATTCATAAATAGTAGGAACTCCTCCTTGAAGGTGGAAGGGCAGAATAGCTAAACCCTTAATTTCATAATTGATTAGCTTAGCTCAACCAACATGAATGATGTTTTTGTTTTTTACTTTGGCACTATATGTAAGGAAAAGAGCTTCAAGTTAGGAAAACCATATTCAACTTTTAAATTTCTGAAGGTCAAATCAATGTTACCTTACTCTTAAAATGTGATCAGCACGGAAGCCTTGGACAGCATATAGCTCACCCCATCCCTAACAAATGTCAGGATCAGGAGGACACCTCCTCCTAATGTAGACCACCCTTTAGGAACAGTTGTCACCATCTCATAGGGAATTCCTAGCTAGGAAGGAAGTGGCTTTTGTTGCAATACAGCAGTGAGGAAAAAGAAAAAAGGAGCCACAGTTAGATGAGATAAAAAATAAGGTCCCTAGGCACCCATGAGGAATACCCCTATATGTTCTTTCCATTGGCTAAATTTAACATACCTAGAACTACAGCCACCTCTACAAAGGTGACACACTTGGGAACGTCACGTCCTCTTTCCAAAAAGAAAATATAGAGAAGTCTGGTTTAAAATGCCTCATCTGCACTATAGATGGGCTCACACAAGGAGAATGCTTTCTGTAAAGATTTAAAAATTTTAGGCCAATCTGTAGAGTAATATAATTTAAATTATTTTAAGGATGATTTATCTTCCATCCAAATCAAGCTATCGTAAACAGTGGCTGCTGCATCCTTTTAAAAATGCTAGCCATGTCCAGTTTTAATCAAAATATTTACCTGGGGGGAGGTACATATTCAAATTAATTTTGGTTGAATTATTGTTGCTTAACTAGACTCATGAAGAAGCACTCTTTCTCACAAATTACAAGGGGAAAACTTATGCAAGATTTTTCTTCAAATTACAAATGCCGTATCTTGAAGTCTGATTCAGTTTTTTAAATTTATTGTCAAGATGACAATCTCCATTGGCAGGGCTTTATTGAGGGGTATGTCAGGAATTAATTTCAGCCCCGGTCTGCGACAGGTACAGGTGATTAACAGCACCTACGTGCACCCTGGTTTACTCACTGAGAGTCACCGTAAACTGTCCCGTCTTTCTGCATATTAACCACTCTTTCCGGACTCTTTAACTGGATTCACAGTCAAATTATAAAAAGCATTCGAAACTAAAATGACCATTTCTATGGGTGATGTCATCTATTTCTAACCCCCGATGGGTTTGGTCTAACAAATTCTAGAATTTTCCATAAAGAGCTACCTTCCATGCCCCGAAAGGTAATAAAATTGACCTTCGTTTCCCCAGCGGTTAGTGCACAGTAAGCAACAGCAAGCATTTTTGTTTATTTGGGGTTTATAATTGAATTAAAGCATGTGCCCTGGCTCCATTTCCCCTTCCGAGACCAAAGGGGATGCAACTAAGGGATAAATTTTCAGCTGGATCCAGGTTTAAGAAAGGGAAAGAGATTACTAACCAGCTAGTAAGTGCAAACTAGTGCCTCCAGGTGCTTGTAATCTATCGAGGTTAACCACTTCCACACCAGTGAAAACAGGCTAGTAAACTTAATTTTTTCTGTGTGTGTTTTTTTCCGTCTCGTTACATGAGAATATCAGACAGGCCCCATCTGGGGTCTGGGGAGAAAAGTGAATTCCCTGATTTACTAAATGTTCTGTTTGCATTCTTCATGGCAAGGAGGACCCACATCTCATACTTCTGATCCAAACTGTCTCGCTTTCTTCAATCTTTATTCTCACCGCAGTATTGCCACGTTGTCCTATACCCCAATGCCCCGAAGGACTTTTCAAAGACAAAAATGCCCCTCAATGCAGCTAGAAGTATCAAACTCCCAGTCTTTCCTTCATTTAAATTATTTTCATTTCTTTAGGCAGAAATATTCATTTTTTTTAAATAAAGGAAAACAATAATTTGCCCGTGGAGTGATAAAAAAGGGAGTAAAAAAAAAAAAAAGGAATTGTAAACAAGGGCTGCCACTTCCAACTTTGATTAATATGAGAATATTATTGAAATGATGTTTATTGGCTCATTACAGTGAAATCTGCTGGGGGGGGCCTCTGCAGTGGTCAACTTGGGCTAAGCAAAGGGGGTGGCCACAGCACTGACGGCCATCTTGGAGACTCACTGCACCAAAATGTGCGAGGCTGCGGCAGAGGACCTAGCCTCAGAGAGGCTGTCACGGGGCCAAGTGCTGTTAAGTGTCCTCTGTTCTCCTGGGATAGGGAGATGTTTTACTCAAACACTGGTGCTTTAATTAATATTATTTCTTGCACCAAAGATCGAAAGGAAGGAGGGGGAAAGCCCTAATGCCTTCGTCTCAGGACCCTCTAATATGTAAATTAGGAAAAATTTAAGTGAAAACTGGCTGCCCATCCGTCAAACCTACCTATACCTATCGCCTATACACCACTCCCTAAAGGTTAATATAGAACGTGTGGCTGTCACTTGGTGCCCTTCACAGATTTGACACTTACTCTCCATTAAACCCATTAACATGCAGGATCCTCATTTGCTTCACAATGGTGCTTTTACCAGATTCTCCAGCACCTAGAAAATGAAAGTAAGTCTCAGGTTAAGAAAGAGGCATGTCACACACTTTGGGCAGGGAAAGGACTGCTGCTTTTTGTTTTTTCCATAGAAGCAACACACAAAAAACAAACACAACATAACAAGACTTGCAAAATTGACATTTCGACGCAGAGAAAATGAAACATCCAACTCAGAGTCTACCTACAGCATTTCATCATCATATTAACAAGCAAGGGTTAAAGGTTTTGCTGTTTTTAGTTTGGCTTTAGTTTTGTTGTTGTTGTTGTTGTTTAAAAAACTGTGGGGTGGCAAAAGTAAGGGGTAGAGAAATGACGCAATTTTGTCATCTGAGGGGGAAACAAGAGAACTGAAGTTAAAACTGTAAAACTGAATTCTTGATATGTGATCATTCACTGGCAACATGTACACATACATGTATGTGGCCACATAATTCACTCTTAGGCAGATGTTTCAGGGTTAAAATACTCGGGGTTCAGAAACAATGCCCCAACACTGCAGCCTCCTCCACAGCACGCAGGGATGCAGCTCTCCCCTGCTGAACATTTTCACAATGCAGATTCTTTCTGTGCAGGTTTCCCAGGCCTTGGGCTACTTAAAAATCCACCCCTGAAACCACAATATTAACATTTTATCCACTTATCCACCCCCTTTTCTTGCAAACTGTATCTTTCTAAAGTTAAATTCCCTCTGGATACAACCACTGTTGCAGAGGAAAATGGAAGACCATCAGCTGTCATCTCCTCAAAAAAACACATTTTAATGTCAAATATAGTGCTTGAGACCATATTTGCATTAATATTAGGAACTTGCAACAACAATCAGGAGTAATAAAAGGACAAAATGTTCCTGGGACCCACTGAATTTGAGAGATTCCAAGCCCTTCCCAACTAGAAGAACAGGAAGAAATACATGCCTCCATTTTAAATCACTTTTTATATATTAAAAATTATATGTATATATTTGTGGGGGAAAAAACATTCCCATTAAGCTAGAGGGAGGATTGCTGCTATTCCCCCCCCCCTTTTGCGCAACTCACTCTCTGCAACAAATAGTGTGTGAACAGTTTTTTTGCCCTCCGCCCACACAAATCTGGTTTTTACCCCACTTTTTCTTTTTACTTTTAACTATATTAATTGTTTTGTTTTAATGACCAGATAGCAAGCATTCCTCCCTCGCTTGCCTTTTCTCAAGCTTGTAATCAATATCTGCAAAAGTTAAAATTAGTTCCCACAGAAAACAGTGATTTCAAAGCAAACATTCTATATTAATGAGCCTAAATTAAAATATAAAAGGCGCTATTAAGAGATTCCATGAAGAGAATACATAATATTAATCAGGATCCCCAATATTCTAATTTCAGAAGTGTTAAAATGGGCAACACTTATCTTTCACAGGCACACACAGATCTGTGCCTCAGTTTCCATATTTGTAAAATGTGGCTAATTCACTTAATTTTTATGCCATTATATTAAGATGGAGTAAACAGAGGACTTAAGACATTATTTATTATGTTTCCTCTTTGGGGGAGAGGCATTATTTGGTGAGAATTACCATTCTAAAATGAAAAATGTTATGTCACTGGCTTAGGCTGCTGATTCCTAAGCCAGAGGCTATCAATAAATCATGATAAAAATGTAACCATATAGACCAGAACACCTAGAAAGATTAGCCCACTGTGATGCAAGGTGTGTTCAGAGTTAACAGTCCCTAAGTGGAGACTTTATAATTACTGTGCAAAAGGGGTCAGAAATTTAAGATACTATTAGCATCACACTTGACTTAAATTAGTATGCAGATAGTAAGATAGAATTCATAGGAAAGATTCTAGACTTTTCCAGATTTGTACTTTGAAATCAAGTTTCACGCATATTAATATTCACACAGCATAATTCTGCCTTTAAAAGTTTTAGACAAGATATCAATATACCATTTAATAACTGAAGTACCATTTAATAACTGAAATTGCAAATGCATAAACACCAAGAGACTTATTTTCACTTATTTTCTGCTTTTATAAGTCTAGACCCAGGAGAACAAAGACATGACCCATCCAAAAAGAGCAAACCAAACACTACCAAAGAAAAAAACAGCTTTTTACATTTTATTCCTTATAATCAAGCTGTTTTATTGAAATGTGACCACGAACCAGGTCTTAACTTAGCAAATTCACAAATTTATTCAGATAGCCAAATTACCAAGGAAGTGGAAAACTTCCATTCTAATTAATGCTTATGTGTGTGTAGTTCTTTTGCTCATTTCAACAATTTATTTATGCTGCTTTTGTTCTTTCCCAAAGCAGCGCCTTAAAGAAAAAAGGAGGAAAGCCTGTCTCCTCTTAGTTAACATTCCTTTTTCTTTTTTCTTTTTTTTTTGGTCAAAGAGGAAAAATGGCAATCAAGAAAGAGAAGAAAAAACCAAACCACCAAATGTCACTTGACAAACAACTAATTAATGTCTTTTCATCTCCTCCCACCTGGAAGAAAAGTTCTCTCCTTAGGGGCTCTCACTCCCCCTCCCACCTTGAAAAGGACAGAAAGAAAAAAAAAAAAAAAAAAAAAAAAAAAACGCCATTTCCAGCCCAATAAGCAATTTACATAAAAATGTCATTTTCCATTTTTATATGTTTTGTGTAATGTTTTT
>CAUYPK010133664.1:0-18120 GCA_963574355.1 Loris lydekkerianus | reverse complement strand
CGATCAGGCTTGACTTTCCCCCAGTAACAACGATCAGGCTTGACTTTCCCCCAGTAACAACGATCAGGCTTGACTTTCCCCCAGTAACAACGATCAGGGTTGACTTTCCCCCAGTAAGAATGATCAGGCTTGACTTTCCCCCAGTAACAACGATCAGGCTTGACTTTCCCCCAGTAACAACGATCAGGCTTGACTTTCCCCCAGTAAGAATGATTAGGGTTGACTTTCCCCCAGTAAGAATGATTAGGGTTGACTTTCCCCCAGTAACAACGATCAGGCTTGACTTTCCCCTAGTAACAACGATCAGGCTTGACTTTCCCCCAGTAAGAACGATCAGGGTTGACTTTCCCCCAGTAAGAATGATTAGGGTTGACTTTCCCCCAGTAAGAATGATCAGGCTTGACTTTCCCTGGTACCTCTTAGAGGAGGGCCTAGGTCTTACCCTTTGTTTTAAACAACTCACCAAACTCCTAATCAGAATTGTGAAGTGTAAAGCACTCCATTTAAGGACTGTGAGGCTGATTATTATTGCCACATTCTTGAGATAATGAGGGAGAGTAGATTCCTAGGGGCTGGAGAAAGAGGAGCTCTTCTTGGCATTAACAACCAATTAATTTTGAGCACAAAAAGAAAACCAGATGTCTCGACTTCTATCCCTCCAAAAGGCAAACGGAGTGTGTACTACGAAGGACAGGCATGGCCACTCAAAGGACAGACCAAAGATCCTAAATACATATTTCTGTAATCAAAAGGATGAATAAATGGGTGGAGTGATGGACGGAGAAATGGGTAGTTGGATGGATGGATGGATAGCGGAAGGGACAGATGACAGAGAACTGATGGGTGGGTAATAGCAATATATCAATAATACAACATAATCTCAATAAACACATATCTCAAAAGTATAATGCCAAGTGAAAAAGATAAGTCATAAGTAGTATGCCCAGTATGAAAACAAGTACATATATATACCCAACAACATTACACTACCCAACAACATTGCACTACCTGGTGATAAATAACACATATAAAAATAAAACAGGAGACAAGAAGGGGTCACACTGAATTCATGGCACCGTCCACCTCCAAGGAAAGGGGATGGGGTTTGGGGGAGAAGGACAGGATGAGGATGAACTTGACTGTATTAGTAATGTTAGTAACCCTATGATTAAAAAAATGACAAAACATTAACAACCGTCAATTCTGTGCAACAGACACAATAGTGTTTATGACATCATTCTTGATGTTTTTCTTTATTTCTAATTTTTTTTCTAAATTTAAAGAAAAACAAAATAGCATCAAACTGAGAGCCCGACCTTCTTCCCTAGCCTCCTCAGTGCCTCCTGGTTGGGTTGAAGTCGGGGGGGAGGGGGGGGGAGGCCAGGTTCCCATCTTTTCCTGCACTCGCAGCCCAGCCTCCAGCGACTCTTCCCAAATTCTTGCAGGAACCTCCAATTGGCTTCTACTTCCTTCCTTCTTCACTTCAGAGAAGCCAAAATCACCTTCTTTAAATATAAACAAGGTACCGTGCTCTGTACCAAACCTTTGCTCGTCAAGCAAAATCATAGCCCCTTGGCCTTGGCTCTGTATGCCTGGATGCCCCCACCTGTCCCCTATGCCAGGTGCACTCTGCTCCAGCCAGCAGCCTTTGGCCACTTCTGCTGATTCAACACCCCAAGTTCATTCCTACTCCACCAGCTGCCCCTGCAGACCCTCTGCTCAGAAGGTCCTGGGTAAAGACGGTCACCAAGCTGACCTCTCTCCCCTCAATCAGGGCTCAGCTTAACTGTCACCTCCTCAGCCCACAGAGGCAAAGGTTCATGCTCTGTTCAGACATTCAGTGCCCATCGGGCCGAACCAGAGGGCTGGGTTCAAGGACAGGATGGATGCCCTCAGGGAGACCCACTCACCTAGTGTCTCCCAGGCACTTAACTGTGAACCCACAACTGTGAAGAAAGAGGCATAGAAAAGCAAAGGACCCAGAAACGTCCTTGGGAAGGTCTGCCCAGGCTGGGGGTGAGGGGTCCCATCTCCATCCTCAGACCAGCAGGAAGTACGTCCTCGGGAGGGTCTGCCCAGGCTGGGGGTGGGGGTCCCATCTCCATCCTCAGACCAGCAGGAAGGGCTAGACACAACATGGTGGCAACTGCACACAGGTGACAAACAGTGCCCTCAGGCACCGTGGAAAACTTCTGAGAGGAGGACGTCTGCCCTGACCATCCTGAGGAAGATGACAGAGGCATGGGGACACGGGGGCAGGGAGTGACTGGCTCAGCAAGGGGTCAGCAGGGGGTGTGGATTGTCCTTGGCTGGGGGGCCAGAGCTCAGGGAGGTTCCTGCATTCTGCTTGGATAACTGAGTGAAAAGTCCGCAGAACTGAGAGGTTGAAATCACCCGACAACTGGGGAGTGGGTTGGCAGCACGTGGTCCACACGTGGCCTGGACTACTACTCAGCAGCAAATAGGAAGGTGGTTCCGATGATGGTCACCACGTGCGTGAACATCAAAACCATTAGGTTGAGTGAAAGCAGCCAGACACAAAGGCTGCACACTCCACACCACTCCGCGGGCAGGAACTGCCTGTAGCAGGCCGGCCTGCAGAAAGGAGGCTGGTGAGACGGGGGCAGCATTCACTAACTCCACACTGGTGGGGGCTTCTCAGCAGCATGGAAATAGCCCAACTCTGGGTGATGTGATGGTGGCACAACTCAGCAAATTTACTAGAAACCACTGTATTATATTCTTCAAAGAAACAAATCTTATGATTTGTACGTTATAACTCAATAAAGCTCTTTGTTTGTTTTTTGGTTTTGTTTTTTTTTAAAAGGTCACTACTATCTTAGAGAAAAAGTAACAGTAGAGCCGCACAGGAGTGGACTCAGAGAGAGGGGAGGGGCCGTGGCGTCAGCTTTGCAGGACATGCGTTAAGGAGCGGCTGAGCTTCCAAGGGAGAAGGTGTCAAGAGACAGATGAGGTCTGGCCCCCAGAGGGGAGTCACAGCAGAGATGTGGCCAAGGACGCCATTCAAACAGAAGCGGTGACAAGACAAGAGGGTCCTGGGTGTAGGAGGAGGAGAGAGAGGGCGGCGGAGGGTCAGGAAGTGTCCCCGAGCCACAAGGTGAACGACAAGAGGGATTGAGCAGGGGACAGCAGGGACCCCGGGGAAAGGCAGTGGCTGGAATGCAAGCTGAGGCTCAGGCAGGGTGGCACCTGTGGGCGCGGGGCCTCTGGCCGTGAGAGCCAGAACCAGCCACACTGAGTGTTCTCAGCCTGCCCGGAGCCTCCCTGCTGTTCACTTAGCCACCTACCTAGATGTGGCAGAGATCAGGGCCAAAGGTAAACCCAACCACAACCAGCCTTCTACCTGACAACCCCACCCTGGGGAGTAGTCGAAGAAAAACCTTCCTGAAATGGAATTAAGAGGCTGCCACGTACAATCCACAGCCATCCAAGCTGCCAGTTTTCCAGCAGCGTGGACTCCAATAACTCCTGGGAGAAGATAACTCCGCTCTCACCTCCCCAGGGGCCGAACGTAATGAATTAGACACAGCACGGCAGAGCGCTCTCCCGGAGCTTTGGAAGGTGACCAACCGTCCTGCACCAGCCTTCCAGAGCCCTCTCTCTTTCTCTCTCGAAGGCTGGCTGCCCACTGGTCTCTGTGGAAGGGGGTGGGGGAGTCAGCAGCAGGGATTTGACTCAGGGATAGGAGAAGAAAGAGCTCAAAATCTGCCAAAAAAGACGGAATCCTCCCAATATTCAAAAGTACAGGAAGCCTCAAATATAAAAAGCAGACATGACAGTAATATGTCTGCGGTGTAGAAAAAGGGAATTGAAAACATGGAGGAGGACATAAGATTTTTTGCTCTTGGGAGTCCTGAGAAGGACCAAGGTCACTTCAGAGTCCAGGCTCAGTTGGGGGGTCTCTCCGTCAGCTGGGGTGGGGGCGGGGCAGGCACCCAGGAAGAGAGGACAGAGGCCCCCAGCCCCGGCATGGCCAATCAGGGGCTGCTGCTGCTGCAGGATGGGGAGAATCTGAGAGAGAGAGAGAATATTAAGACGAGAAAGAACGAGGGGAAGGGGGGACAGATAATAAATAAAATAGGGAATGAAATGTCTGTGCGGGGGTCAGGATAGCAGATGAAATGCTTTTTCCTCAATGAAATATCTAACTTGAAGATGCATTTATTTAATAAATGGAAGCATTAATTAAAGCCTGAAAGGGGACGCTCATCTTCCTGAAGCCTCTGCCAGGAGGAGGGCCAGGCCACTGCACCTGCCAGCCTGTCCCAACCGGTCACGGGGATTGACACTTGGGCTGACAGCCTCAGCTGAGCGACCCGGTGCCAACCCCCGAGAGTGGTGGGCGTGTGGGAGCGATGTCACACACAGCCAAGGAGCCCCCCGAGAGATTTTTTTCTCCAGGCTTCTCACGACACGACATTCAGAGTGCATTAAAACCCTGCTGCTATGTGACTGAACATCAGCCTTTCTCTCTCTCCTCCAGAAACATAAATAACAGAACTCACTACAGTCTGTATTGATTTGGGCACATGCCGCTTTTTTAAAAGGCAAAGTCACACATCGGGCACCAGTGTGCCACCACCATCCCCTGCATGACCTGGTGAGCCCACCTGCACGCCCAAGTATGCCTAAAGGCTGTGGGGCTGCAGGAGACCCTCACTCAAAGGCTTAGAGCTTCAGCCCACCAGGGCGTGAAGCTCAGAGAGAGAGCAGCCACTCAGCAGGGTGCGGCGGCCCAAACTCAGCAGGGACAGAGGAGAAGCAGTCACGGGAGTTCCGCTGGCACCGTCCCTGGTGGGCGGGCACTGGGGCCAAACTGCCAAACTCACACAGCCACTCCTGCGCTGCTCCTCTGGGCAGGATTCCAGGAACTGCCCTGTGTCCCCAGCTACACAGAGGACACAACCCCACAAGGGACCTCACGTGGGAACAATGTCCACTTTGTCGCTGAGAGCTCATACCCATGGGATTTCTGGGCTCAGCCTCCAGAGACTTCGGTTGTCTTGGACAAAGTGAAGAGAAGTGGTCTTCAGAAGGCTCCAGAAGCAGTCGTGCTCCCGAGAGCAGAGATTAACCCTCCAAAAGGAACTCGCAATTTCCTTCACAAAGATCATCGTGACCCTAGGCCTGTGCTGCTACGTCAGTGCTACCACATCGCAGCTGCTGTGGCCACACCGAGCTGTCCTTGTGACCCAGCCAATTATATGCACTGTCCCTAACTTCCCGGCACCCTTGGCCCAGCTGCCGATGGGCATCTGGATAGTTCAGACGGCTTTTCTCTCCTTGTGGCCAAGGGGGCCTCCCACATGGGAGCAGGTGAGCAAAAGGGCTTACACCAGGGAGAAGGATGACAGGACAGACACTTTGTGGGCACCCGCCATGTACCTAACACTGGGACGGACACACCAGCTCATAGCAGCTCACTTCACAGGTGGGGACTGTCCTCCCAACAGATGGAAACCCGACTCAGGGACCTTAGTTCCATACCCAAAGACCCTCGGTGAATAGTTGAGGACCTGACTCTGATACCCCAGATGGCCCAGTGCCATCTCCCATGTGGCACTGCCCTCTGGCACCTTCTGTGCTGAGTTTAGCCTGCAGATGGGCATCGGGGTACTGGTGCCAGGCAGGCAGCAGGAACCATATCCCGGGGCTGCCAGTAGCTTTGCCGTCCAGTCTTTCATGTTCCCACCTATAAACAGGATTAACTGTAAATGCACCCTGTGACCAGGAGGGCAGGGTGGGGTTGGGGGGTTCCTGTGGGGCCCAGGTCTGTCTCTTCATCCAGCCACAGGTCATCTGCCATGTCTCCTTTGAGCTGAAGACACACACCCTTTGCACAGGTGTGTTGTACTATGACAGACGTAACCACAGATGCCACCTGCCTCACGCTGCCACGAGAACCCAGGAAACGACTGACAGAGACCCTGACACAGCGTCTGGCACCTGGCAATGTTGAGAGAGGTCTCAGCAGTTAGGTGATGCTGGCATCTCCGTGTGGAGAATGCGTCCACAGGGACATTGCACCCAACATAAGCCACTTTGACTTCCCAGTTGGGACCACTAGGCCTGGGGTCGGGAACCCAGCCCTTCCCCAGGGCTCCACTGCCCCTCCCTCCGTTACCAATAAACAGTACCAGGAAATAAAGAAGATAGAATTGTTAAATCCCCACAGCGTGAAGAAGGGTTAAACTGCCATTGAGAGGCTGCTGCTGAGACGCGCAGCATCCAGGGACAAGGACAGTTGGGCCACGCAACCCAAAAATATAAAAGCCTACCCGAAAAAATGTCCAAAGCAGAAAATGTGCATGCCCCAAGCCAGAAGCATCTCTTTCACTCATGCGAAACTCCCAGCTGTGCCCTCATTCCGTGAAGCAGTACCAAGGAGGGGTAAGGATCCAGGCCCCCAAATCTGGACAGATGACAAGAGGGGGGTCCTTCTCTCTTCCTTCTCAGATGAGGCAGGGATTGGGGAGACAGGAGGGAACAGCCAGGGCTGACTGTCTGGGAGCCTCTCTGGCAGGGTTTGTGGCTGATGGGGCAGGCTCCAGGGGCTCAGTGTCTCCCCACAAGCATGAGGCAAGTTCCCTGATCGGGAAGGTGAATCCCAGTGCAGAGCATTTGAGAAGACTTCGGAAGAGAAAGGGAGCCCAGGCCTTCCAAATCCACTTGGTGCTCCCCAGTTCTGAGCCTTTTCATCTAAAAAAAGGTAAACAGATCACCCAATCTAGACTTGCAGAGGGAAAGCCACTCTCCCATGTCAGAATGAACAGAAAGGCCAAGCTGCTAAACATTAACAGGAATGCACAGAGGGAGGGGAGGGGGGAGACACAGCATGAAAATAATGAAGGCACAGCACAGAAAAAGAAATGATTGGAGGAAGGAAGGCGGCATGCGAAAATCAGACCAGCCTCTGATCTGGGGGAGAACACACCACGATGAGAAGAAAGGTCTCCAAAAGAATGCTCCATGCTACGGAGAATAACAAGACACGAAACCGCTTGGCACCCGTAGCACAGTGGTTACAGTGCCAGCCACCTGCACCAAGGGTGGCAGGTTTGAACCCGGCCCAGGCCAGCTAAACAACAATGACAACTGCAACAACAACAAAAAAATAGCTGGGCATTTTGGTGGATGCCTGTAGTCCCAGGTACTTGGGAGGCTGAGGCAAGAGAATCACTTAAGCCCAAGAGTTTGAGACTGTGGTGAGCTGTGACGCCACGGCACTCTACCGAGGGCGACATAATGAGACTCTGTCTCAAAAAAAAAAAAAAAAAAAAGACACAAACCCTACCAACCAAACACATAGAAAGAATACTTTTCAAAAAAGAAGTACGCAGGGTTATGAAAACAAATGCCAAGTCAAAATACTACAGTAAATTAGGAATTATAAGAAACAGCATAGATCCAACTAAAACTGGAACAGATAAAGGCTCAAGAAAAGAGAAAACAACAAGGAAAATGCTGAGCCATTATTAATAAGCACAATGGAAAAGCAATGAGAGAAAAAGTAACAGATACGGAAAAGGAAAACCCAACAAGAGAGTAATTATTATACTACCCAAAAAGCAACATAATACAAGAAAATGTCCTTAAACCAAAAGACAAACAGAACCTGCAGATCAGAAGCTTTTCTAGGAAAAAATCAAGAATGAGGGCAGCACCTGTGGCTCAAAGGAGAAGGGTGCCGGCCCCATATACCAGAGGTGGGAAGTTTGAACCTGACCCTGACCAAAAAAAAAAAAAAAAAAAAACACTGCAAAGTCAAGAATGACCAACACTTCTTGCTCTAGCAAATTGAAGCCAATTCTTCAGGGATCTAATCCCTACCCCCGCCCCAATCATCTACTAGATGAGAAAGATATTAATAAATCAAGTGGCATCAGATGTATCCAAAGCAATGTTCCAGCCAAGAAGACAATAAAACAGCACCCCACAGACCAGGAGCAGAAGGGGAATTATGACTCAAAAATACATTTTCCAATACAATGAATCCTTGTTATTCATGGATTCCATATCTAGGGATTGCTTACGTGCTAAAATTTACATGTAACCCCCAAATCAATACTTTACACCCTTTTGTGATCATTTACAGATATGCACAGAATAGAAAAAAATTGAGGTCCTCAATGCATACACCCCACAGGAGGCGGGAGGGTGAAAGGCCCAGCTCTGCCTTTTTGTTCTGACTCATGTAATGTCCACATGAGTGTCCAATCTATTTAGTGACATCTTTATCGCTTCTTTTGTGCTTTTTGTTGGTCATCTCACCATTTAAAGTGGTCCCTGGTGAAGTGCTCAGGTGCTCCATGGCATTCCTGAGAGCAAAAAGGCCGAGCAGAGCTTCAAGAAAACACGAGTGTTAGAGAAGACGTATTCAGACGTGAGTCAACGTTAATAAAAAAAATACATGCTCACTAAGGTGTCCTAAAACAGAAACACATAAAATAAGAGTATGCATTGTCTGGCTGTCAAAAGTGTGAGCAGAGAGCTACACAACCTAACCTGGAGCTCCCCCCAGGAGCAGCGGCTCAGTAGTCTCTGAGTTTGTGGTGACTTTATTGAACACGAATACAGCAAATAATGAGAACTGACTACACATTCACTGAGGAAGCTCTGCCCTCGAGAACTCTCCCTTAAAAAGACACTGAACATTTAACTACCCAATAAAGGGACGAAACAAAATAAGGAACTACAAAAAGAAAAGGCCATTGCAGAGGCTGGCAACAGGCGTTACCCTCAGAAGAGAGACTGAGCAACTTCAGTGCTCTGAAGGCACCATGGATGCCAAATGTGATGAACAGTGACTGCCTGCAAAGAGTTCTCTGCCCACCAAGAATCAGAAGGTGAGGGAAGAGACACGTGTTCATGTGTGTTCATGCAACTAGCTACTCCCTCACCAAGCTGCTGCCCTTCCCCTCCTGGGCTCAGAGCTAAACTGCCTCTCCAGCCTCTCTGTGGTGAGGTGCCACCTCCCAGGGAAGCCGGGAGGATGCCAAGTTCTCTCTCTTCCCCCCTCATCTTCCAGGCAGATATGAAGGACTCTGTGCAGGACTCCAGAGCCCCAGGGAATGGCACAGGGCTCCTATGAGTGGAAGTAGCCTGGGTCCCTGAATGTCTGCATGGATCAGAACTTCCCATCTCTTTATCCCGCCAGCCCTGGTGTACTGACAAGACAGAAAGAAATAAAACACCTATGCACCAAATACATGAAGTCAGGAGGTCTGTTTATTACAGCAATTGGCCTAGTTTATCCCAAATGATACAGGTAGAAAGCACGGGGGGGGGGGGGGGGGCGAAAACTGCAATGAAAAATGGAAAAAAAACCCACCCTTCCAGTGCTGCAAAAAAATTTATTTTAAATTTACACATTTAATTTAACGCAGTATCTCCTGTGGAAAAAAAAAAAAAAAAAAAACCGCAAAAACTAAAGTTTCAGCATTTCCTTTGCTGTCTTTTTCTCCTTTTATATTGAAATAAACTAGTGCTAATGATGTTCATTTATTGACAGTGCCCTGAGCCCGCGATCACCGCTGCCACATCCTCTGTGATCTGGAGTCCCCTGGAGAGGCCTGTCACAATGACGTGCACCTAGGGCTGGTAATGACCACTGCTTCTGCGATGGCTTTTGTAGTCCCTGCAGTCCTTAAATTCTTTCAGACATTTGTAACGTGTGTAAAAGATGTTAAATGACAAGAAGAAGAAAGAAGACCAAAGACCACAACTATCCTCCTGAAAAGCCACTCTGGGCTGCCGGGGTGGCCCTGTGGCTGTGAGAATCAGCTCAGGGGCAGGTCACTGCAAGCTTTCCCTAGAAGGTGAAGCCACCTGGCTGAACTCATTCCCAGAGGACAACATCAGTATCACCCGCTCCTCAGCCTAGAGAGAACAAGAAGGCGGGCCAAGCAGAGGGTTCCTGCTGGGCCAAGTGCTGCCCACACTAGGGGGACGGGAGACAGAGACTAAGCCCACAGAGGTGCCAAGTGACAGAGATCTGTTAGCACCTCCACAACACTGGGGGATGAGACTCTCGGTGGGCACGAAGTGAGGTTCCAGGACACTGGCTGACAGGCAGAGCCATGGTCTACCCTTCTCTATCGGAGCTCAGGCCAGGGGACTTTGCAAAGAGGCAGGTAGAGGTGCTGGGCCTGCCAACGAGCATGCCTGTAAGGCTTGCTACCCAGCTCACCGCAGCAGGCAGACAGACGATAAAGGCCTGCTCCTTCCTCTGCACTCTCAGAACACCATTCACAGAAACCCCACTGCAGTGCATGGGGCTGGGGCTGAAGAGGGGGCCAGGCAGTGACGTAACAGTCACCTGATCCAGAGACACAGAATTCCCCACCACTGGGGAGTCAGGGTTCTCACTGTGCCTGGCCATGATCTGGGACCCGCCAGCCCCCAGAGACCTGCTCTGGGATCACTCACTGGGATTCAGGGTTCTCTCTGTGCCTGGCCGTGATCTGGGACCCGCCAGCCCCCAGAGAGCTGCTCTGGAATCACTCACTGAGGATTCAGGGTTCTCACTGTGCCTGGTCATGATCCGGGACCCTGCTCTGGGATCAGTCACTCTCCTGCATGCCCTGGACTCTGCCAGACACTCATGACACTGGACGTGACACCATGGGAAGCTAAAACCCAGCCTTCCCCAACCTGGCTCCCACCTTGCAACTGTCCCACCCCCCACCCCACCCCCGTGCACCTGTCCCCCACCACGCACCTGCTCCCACGGTGAACTTAACCCTGCCTCGCACCTGCCTCCACCCCACACCTGCTTCCAAGCTGCCATTTCCCAAAGGAGCCAGGCACGACCCACTCTCAGAGGCACAGGCTCCCTCACCCCCTGCCCTCCTCACAGTGGAAGCCTCCTCATCTTTCCAGACCACTTGGGGGAAGACAAGCTGGCCCCTGTGCCCACTGCCCACAGGGACTTGCAGGTGCTCTTCAGCCCCAAAGCCACCATCTTCCTCGGTCTATGATGCTGGGACAAGACTGTCCATCTCTACATCCCCAGTGCCTGGGATAAAAGAGATGCTAAATACTGCTTTGTCAAATTTAACATGAATTAATTGGGAAGAGGCAAATGCCATGTAGGACACATCAGAAGACAGAATAAGCCCTGGGCTGAAGCCCTCAGACCTGCCCTGTTAGTTACAGTGAAAGTCAAACTCGTTTCTAAATCCGCAGAGGCTGGTACACCTCCCACCTAACTTCAGTCTGCCCCGTACCTCAGGGTCCCCCCACCACCGTAGATTCCAGCCAGGGTCTGGCCCCCACCTCAGGTTCCACCTGGAACCTCATCTGTGTTCCCACCTGGAGCCCCACCTCCTACCTCACTTGGAGCCCTGCCCACCACCTCATCTCTGGTCCCCTCCTTGCCTCAGGCCCCGCCTCCTACCTCACCTGGAGCCCTGCCCACCACCTCATCTCTGGTCCCCCCCTTGCCTCAGGCCCCGCCTCCTACCTCACCTGGAGCCCTGCCCACCACCTCATCTCTGGTCCCGCCCCCACCTGGGTCTCACCTAGTCACCCCGGGCCCTGCCCACCTTGGGTCTCGCCCTCTAACCACCACCATCACCACGTTCTGGCTGGGGGCTGCTTTGTATGCACTCTCCCCTCACAGCTGGTCACCTGGCAGTCCCACAAAGACCTCTGCCATCGTCCCCACCCTGTCTTGCCTTCTTCACTCATCGCCTTCCCCACTTCACAGAATGGTCCCAGTCCCTCTGTGTTGGCATTTCCCTCCCTTCTCCCTCTCAACAGACCCTGGCTCACAGCAGATGCTGAGCAAGCAAAGGCTGAGGGGGACACGCCCCAGCCTCATGGCCCTGGCCTTGAGAAGTACCCGATGCCCCCAGAACTGCAGAGCCCTGGCGAGGAGCTTCCCAGGACCGCCTGGAATTTAGCCCTTTCATGGGAACCGGGAAGAGGTCAGAAGAGAGAGAGAGATTGGATTTGGAAGCATTCATCTCTGCCTTGAACAGTTTCCCATTTCATCAGAAAGATCCGATGGCCTCTCAGAAGAAGAAAAGGGACTGATAAGGAGTCACGTGCTCAGGGAGTCGTGTGTCTGGATGGACAAGGTGGTGTGGCTGGACAATGCTCACCCCATGTCCACACTATCCATCTGGAGTCACCTGTGCAGCAGGGCCCCCTCCTGACCTGGCCTCTGTCCCTACCCAGCCCCCAGGGTCTGACCTCCCAGCAGAGGCAAACCCACCACCAGGCACCCCCTGGCTCAGGAAAGTGAACCACAGAGACACACCAGGTTGACACTGAGCCCAGGGCTAGAGGGACTCAGGCAGGGCCTGCAGCACAGTAGTGGGGGAGCACAGACCACCAGGGCTCCACAGGACTGAGCTCGGGCACTGGGAAGAGGCAGGGCTGCAAGTCCTCTGGCCAGTATGGCCAGTACGCCCACCACCCTGGCCCCTCTGCAAGGCTCTGATGCTCTCCTTTGAGTCTCTTGCCCTGGCCTCAGGCCTGGCATGTGGTAGGTGCTCAATGGATGTCTGTGGATCGAGGTGGGAACAGGGAGGATATGACACACGGCTGGTGGCAGGCAGGGAAGAGGGTAGGGGCAGACGGGAAGAGGGCTGGGGAGGGGACAGGGCAGAAGTCTGGCATGAGGGAGGAGCACAGAGCTCCTGGAGCAGTTGGAAGTGCGTATCTGGGGAGCAGCAGGTGTGTTGTGGCGACTGAGCTACTAGCACCACCACCCAGAGAGAACCGAGGGCAGGAGACAGTAGCACGGAGCGCGTGGCTCACCGTCTGCTGCAGGTCCTGGATGACCACGCGGATCACCAGAGTGTTTGCCTGGCTCTCCTCCATCCTGAGGCCGCCTGGCTTCTCAGCAGTGGCCCGGATTGTGTCGTAGATGGTCTCTTCTTTGGAGCTGTCTGACTCTGACCCCATGGAATAGTCGGAGAAACTCTGAGCCATCTCGTCCTCGCTGGACGTGGGGCTGCGAGGCATGGTGGCCTCTGTCTGCAGGGAGGGGGAGGAGAGAAAACAAACAACAGGGAACATGAAAACTCAGGAACACGCAGGGCACAGTGCAGACTGTAAGCATGCACTCATTTCCAGTCTATGTTTATCAGTGTGACAGTCGGCCAAGGGCCTCCTGTGTGAGCTCATATGGGTCCCTGGAGACAGCGGTGAGTTGGCACCACCCGCTCCTCCCCGGGACCTGGGCCAAGGTGGCCGCAGCCCGGACCTGGGGAGACCCTTGGAGCTCTGGCCTCTGCACTATGAAACCCGGCATTTAAAAGGCGCCCACACTAACTGTGGGGATGACCACAGCCCACAAGGATTAACCAAAGGGCTGCTGGGCTGTTTGAAACTTCCCAAGGTGAAAAAAAAGGCTACCTTTTGTTTTCCTTTGAAGACAAGAGCTGCGGGAGAGGAGGAAATACAGGCTTCGGGTCAGAACGGTGGCAAGTTCGTGCTATAATAACCCACTCTGCTTCAAACACACAGCAATGAGAGGGACCGTGCAAAAATAGAACACAAGGCAGGCCAGGCTCAGAAATAAGTGAATCTCTGGGACCAAAAGTAGAGTGGAACCCGAAGTCGTGAGCGGGCTGCAGCTGGGAGACTTGAGGTTCCCATGAGGCAAGGGCAGGTAGGAATGCAGCTTCCTCAAGGTCAAGTGCAATTCATGTTCTCCAGCAAGGACCTGTGGCAGGCTGCTCAAGCCACCACAGACCAGGGCTTTCAAGTGAGTGTCGAGAGGACAGAACTCTGGGGAGCAGGTTGCCTACTGCTTGGAGAGCCCGACTATGATACCCCACTTCTGTGGAGAAGGGGCCCACACAGACAAAAGTTGGCCTGAACCAGGGGTGCTGGGGACCTGTTGAAGGATGTGCCACACCAAACCAGCAGCTCCACTTTTGCATAAATTCTACAAGAAAGATAGGAGCCATGTGCGCACGGAAAGATGTACAGACTGTTCCCTGCAAGAACCCTGCCATCCCAGCAAACAGGGTCTTCAGCCACTTAGGGACAGCCTGATCAAATCAGTCTCTGCTTCCCACAAACTCTGTCACTGTGAGAATGAATGAACTCGAGCTACAAATGGGTGATCCCCAAAACATAATGCTGAGCAGAAGGAAAGCAATGTGCAGAATGATTCAAACATACTGATGATGCCATTTCCAGATAAAGGCTGCACAATTCTATAGGCTGTGTATGGACACATTCTCCCACCTCTGCGGTGTGGAACCAGGTGGCGAGAAGGACAAACGCTCAACTCGGGAGAATGGTTCTTCCCCAGGAGGAAGGAAGGGCCGGCAGGGCTAGCCACACTGCTTGGAACCATCTACTTCCTTAAATCCGTTCCAGTAAATATGATAAAATGTCAAACTTTGGTGAAGCTGGGGACACAGGGGTTGGCTATGTTCTTCTCTAGGCTTTTCTCTCTGTGTTGGAATCTTCCACGGTACAAGCCAGGTAGGGAGGATGGCTCTGCCACTCCAAAGGTGCCCTTCTGGCATGAGAATGTGTGGAGCGGAAGCAAATGAGAAGTAGCGCACAAGAAGAGCTCACTGCCGCCCGACGGCCTCAAAGCAGGACACAAACTACACCAGTGTCCCTCCCCTCTACCAGGAAGGACCGAAGTTCATCACCAGGGAGCATTCTAGAACTTCACCTGTGACCCTGTGAAGAGATTTCT
Source organism: Loris lydekkerianus (assembly GCA_963574355.1). NCBI lineage: Eukaryota > Metazoa > Chordata > Mammalia > Primates > Lorisidae > Loris > Loris lydekkerianus. The sequence goes on along the minus strand of CAUYPK010133664.1, from coordinate 3,425 downwards.
GAACAAAACCACCACTGTGCTTCCCAAGAGAGAGACGCAGGCCCCTCCCCAAAGAATCGCCAGACCCCATCTCCGTTAGCACCAAGCAGAGCCCACCAGTCCACAGAGGAGGGGCCCAGATTCTGTGACCACAGACACACGTGCTGATTGTGGTGACCCGCCTGCCACTGGCCCACACAAGGTTTCTACTGTTTGCTGATCTGGAAATTTCACGTGGAAACCCAGATTTCTGGCTTATTTCCACCCTCGGGAGAGCCTAGCAATGCTGGAGGCTGTCCCATGGCACCGAGGGCAGAGGCAAGCCATAGGGACCTCCCAGGCTGGCAGCCCTCACCAGGGGGGTCCTCAGGGAATGGCAGAGAGTCAAGATCACCTGCTCTCATCGTTGGCATTCCCTCCCAGCCAGGCTGTGAGCTGGAGCCACTGGGCCACAGTTGGAGGCTCCCTTCCATCTTCTGCTGGCCCCTCCTTTAGCCCAGCTAAAGGCACAGACACTGAGCTGATAAAACCTCTCAAGCAACTAGCAATCGCCAGGGAAGTTTCTTTTTTAAAAAATAACAATTCCCTGGCTTGGTGCCCGTAGCACCGTGGTTACGGCGCCAGCCACATACACCGAGGGTGGTGGGCTCGAACCCAGCCCGGGCCAGCTAAACAACAATGACAACGGCAACAAAAAAATAGCCCGGCGTTGTGGCGGGTGCCTATAGTCCCAGCTACTTGGGAGGCTGAGGCAAGAGAATCGCTTAAACCCAAGAACTTGAGGTTGCTGTGAGCTGTGACACTACAGCACTCTACTGAGGGTGACATAGTAAAATCTGTCTCAAAAAAAAAAAAAAAAATTCCAAAGTTCACCCCAATGTACTTCTGAGTTAAAATCTCAGGGCAGGTGAATATTCCCATATTCACTGGTCAAATGCCTTCATAATTTCAGCACAAAGTTTTCTGAATGATAGACATGCAGAATCTGGTGAGGCTGCAGACGGGAGGTGGTACACAGGGCCCCTCTCAATTAGGCCCCCGCCTCAAGGCAGCATGAGTCATGCATGTGTGCACGTGTGTGTGCATGTGTGCGTCCACCATCTACATAAGTTAACACACGCTGAGTGCCAAAACTGTGCCTGGAACACACTCAGCGTGAAAGACTTAAAATTGTCATCAGTTCCAGGGGCATCTCAGGGCCTCATGAAGCACATCTAGTTTACACCCTGGTTGTTCAGGGAAGTTACTTGGACAGCATTAAAAGAAAAAAGTACCAGTGCCAGAAATTCTGATTTGAGGCGCAATTCTGGGTTGAGGCGCCAGTATCAATGTTGTCTTCCCAGTGATCAAGGTAAGGGGTGCCCAGGCGGAGAGTCACAGCTCCGGATTAACCCTGAGCCGACTAAAGAGACCTAACTCTACAGGACATGGCAGCAACACAGAGGGACCCAGAGTGAATGACAACCAGCCCTCCCCCGTGGCAAGGGGGCCTCATCCTGGACTGCTGAGGTCAGTGTGAGAGGAGCAGCGTTTGCCACGGTGGTCTTGATGGGCACAGACAGACAAGCTGGCTCCTGGTACTGGGCTTTGCTCTCTGTCTAGGCTTCTGCGCTAACAGGTGTAATGGTTCCAGATGGCTTTGCCTCCCCTCAAAAAGGGGTCTTTCTGGTCCCAGCACAGTCCAAGAGAAAGAAGAAAAAGACTGAAGAGGGAACGTGGCGTCACGCCTGAGAAGAGGTTGGTGTCTGATGAGGAGTGGTGGCCACTGGGTTTCTGGGCAGCAAGGCATGAAGCAGAGGCAGAGGACGTGGCCCCAGGGACACCCCACAGCCCCACAGTTCTTCCCACACAGGATGAGCACCAGTTCTTCTGCAGACCCCACAACACCCCAGAAAGTGCACAGGCTTCAGGGCAGTGCAGGCCTGGCCCCGGCACTGTTGTGGGACATGCCTCAGTGTCACCATCTCAGTGAGAGCTCCCAGCTGGGCACCTGGCACACAGCAGTCACGGCCTGGGCCACGCCGACTCTGTCCCTGCCTGGGACAGATAACTTGGCTCATGAATGTCAGGAAGAGTCTCCCCAGGCCCCGATCCCCCTGTTAGACACCCAAGTGTGCACTAGATGAGAGCTCGCTGGACAGGATGTACATGAGAGCCAATGGGACACAGAGAAGGGGAGAGGCTGGCGACATATACACCCCAAGTCAGGCAGGCAGCTCAGCAGCTCGGCTCCAGCTGCTGCAGGTGCATGGGATCACGTGCCCCGTGTTACCAGGCCCGCAGGTATCTCCGAGACAGGTCAGATTTGGGGCAAAAATACAAAATGTATTTTTGTAAATTCATTGTTTTTTGAGGATCACCTTATAGGCCACATACAATGTGCCTACATCTGGACCTGAGTCTGGGAACAAATTGATAACAAATGTTGGGAAGGCAGGCCCCACCCAGCCACCACAGACCTGCTCAGCCCTGGGCACACTTGCCCCGTGCCCCCGAGGTGGCTTTCAGGGCACTGGCCAAAGAGGCATGGCTGCCACAAAGCTCAGCAAAGAGGGCCCTGCCGGCTACGTCTGAGGAAGAACCAGGGTCACATACAGAAGCAGGGTGAGCAGAGAGGAAGAGGCTGGGTCGTGCCACCCTGGGTCTTTCCAAAACAGTCCCCGGAGCGTGAGGCAGAGACCTGGCCAGGAGGGTCTTGACCTTAATAAGGGGCTTGAGTAACCCAATTAACAGTTCTCCGGGAACAGCTGACACCTGATGCAGACACCTGGGAAAACATTTAATTATTAACTCCTGGGTAGGGCCTACAGGGAGAAATCAGTAAGCCAGCAGTCTTGTATGTCAGGCAGCCAGTCATATTTGCATTTCAGATAAACAAAAAGTTTTACACAGGTCTGTCCCAAAGAATTGCACGGGACAGAGTTACACTAAAAACTATTTGCTTGGGCTTTTTCCATGACTTAGCAATTGTGAATTGGGCTGCAATAAACATTCTGGTGCAAATATCTTTGTTATAATGTGATTTCTGGTCTTCTGGGTATATACCTAGTAGAGGAATTATAGGATTGAATGGCAGGTCTATTTTTAGATCTCTAAGTGTTCTCCAAACATCCTTCCAAAAGGAATGTATTAATTTGCATTCCCACCAGCAGTGCAGAAGTGTGCCCTTTTCTCCACATCCACGCCAACATCTCTGGTCTTAGGATTTTGTGATATGGGCTAATCTTACTGGAGTTAGATGGTATCTCAAGGTAGTTTTGATTTGCATTTCTCTGATGATTAAAGATGATAAGCATTTCTTCATGTGTCTGTAGGCCGTGCGCCTGTCTTCTTCAGAGAAGTTTCTCTTCAAGTCCCTTGCACAGCCTGCGATGGGATCACTTGTTCTTTTCTTGCTTATACGTTTGAGTTCTCTGTGGATTCTGGGATGGAGCTGGAACATATTC